>CAJQZP010001125.1:9942500-10130000 GCA_907164705.1 Parnassius apollo
CGCGAGGCGCCCTGGGCGTTATACGCAGTCGGGGCTAGCGCCATTTAGGCGATTCAATGTTAAAGTTTTTTTAACGCTGTTTACGTAAAATAGTTTTATGTAAATACTTGTTGAAATAGTTTTTGTTTAGTGTTTAGTATATTTAATTGTAGGTAAAAATAGTTGTAAGCTTTAATGTAGGTATTTAAAAATTATATATTATGTATATTACCTATTTAATAAATTATAATAGCAAAACGTCCTTCCTACTATAACTGTTGCGTGGATGGATACTAAATGAAATGACCAACAAAAGGTTTCATATCATTCTTTAAGTTACCGAAGAATATTTGAAAGAAATTATGAAAGATGAATTTATTTAATTTTTTTTGTTAGATAGATACTTACAGCAAAAAAGAATTAAGCAATAATTTGGTCTACAGAACAAATACCAAAGTACTTTACTACAAAAATTAGTTAAAATTTACTTCACTATCCAAGTATTTACTTACATACATATCTTTTGTAATTAAAATATTTTAAATTATAGTAACACAAAGTACTGAAATTAAAACTTTGTATACTAAGAAGATTTTTAAGTAAGTAAAATAGATCACATTTCTGTTAGGAATCGTATTTCAGGTTTATTTGTTGTTTACACTATCTACTTATTTCTTCCGAACCAAGCGTTGCGATTCCCGACGAATGACCTTACTAGGCAAGACACATGATTGTATTTAATTACGCGGAAATGAGCAAATTAACTTCTTACAATTTCAATATAATGGATTTACGCAAAGTAACACCAGATTTTTTTTTTATTTTAGAAAAGTTAAGTATTTGGGCGTACTAATAATCGACTAAAAACCAACGTAGAACTCCCACCTTAGCAACGTATGTCATACGGCTAAAATTGTTTTAGGTACGTGCAGTCGTATGGTTGGGAACAACTGGGGTTGGCGTCCCAGTATGATCCTATGGCTGTACAGCAGCGTAGTGAGGCTGATTATCACCTACGCCTTCGTTATCTGGTGTAATAAGGTCATTCAAGAGTCGACTGCGGACATACTAAATAGTCTACAAAGGGCTGCCTGCAATTGGAGCGATGCGATCATCGCCTGGAGTAGCTATTAATAAACTTTTGTGTCTAATACCCCTTGATCTTTATTTAGACCAGGAGCCGAGAGTGTATAGGATTAATGCCAGGGTTAGTTTGTATAGGATTAATGCCAAGGGCGGAATGCGCTAGTTTTCCTGAAAATTGAGATCCATGCTCGACTCAATTAAGGAAATACTGATCTTCTCTGATGATCTCAGATATCATGCGTCCACTATACACTTTTAATGAAAAATATTTAGTGGTACTACCCTCCGGAGAAGACTGACTGAATGCACTGGTTATCTGTGAGGTCGGTAGCCTTATATGGTACACCGATGGGTCTAAAATGGGCCTCGACGTAGGCTTTGGAATTTATGGGGAGTGCCCCAAATTCGAATTTAGTATAAATTAGGGTAAATTCACATCTTCAAAATAATCTTCCAGGCAGAAATTTTCAACATACTTCAGTGTGTGGAAATCAATCTGCAAAAATACTACGTCAATCATATAATCTATATAAACTCTGATAGTCAAGTTGCACTGATTGACTATTACTGAGATCAAACATAGTGAACTCAAAGCTAGTTGGAGAATGCGTTAACTGTCTAAACGCCTTGGGATGTAACAAAAGGGTTGTTTTAAGATGGATTCTGTGCGACGAGGAATAAACTTGCTGATAAGCTCGTACGGGAGGGCATAAAGAGCACACAATTTGGAACCGGGCCATTTTGTGGAATCTCAAAAAGCCTAGCCCAATTGACCCTTGAAACTCTTTATCACAATAAATCACTTAAGATATGGTCAGATACACCGACCTTCAAACCGCACAGTAAATTCGCATCAGAAGACCTGGGAAGAGGTAAAAATAAACTTCGCATTCTGGCAAGAGCCCTGACTGGACACTGTTGTCTTAAAAAGCATGTGGCCGTAGAAGGAAAAGGGGAGATCTCTCGCCGGGCAAGGTGTTCTGCCCGGGGAGCGGCCAACACTCCATATGATAGTTCGGAGATGTTCTATATATGCTGTTTATGATTCGGAATGTTGATAGCGTGATTTAGGCTTCGGTATGTTTCGCTTGCGGCGCGACGACAGCGCCGCCACATCACCCCCTGCTCAGACCGGAGGTCGATAGTGCAGTCCGATTGCCGGTGCGTCCTTAATGCCGGTGGGGAATGCATGCTGTGTGCGTAAGGGCAAGTGACACCGGTGCGAATGATATGCCGATGTGTAATGCATGCCGTACTACGCACTGGCAAGTGATGCCGGTGAGAACGATGTGCCGGAGCAAGTGCCAGAAGTCTGCCTTATAAATCTGCGGTGAGTTGAGATGAAGACAAGTTGGACTGGCTTGCAGGAACTGAAGACTGCAGAAGACGATTCTCAGTAGTGAATGTTAGGGGTTCTTGAGGATAATGGCGAAGGTTTGAAGTTGTAGTTTCCGAAGGTGTTTGGTTGCGTGTTCAGATCACGTCGGGGTCACCACTGTGGCCGTGAAAGGAAAAGGGGAGATCTCCCGTCGGGCAAGGTGTTCTGCCCAGGGAGCGGCCAACACTCCGTGTGATAGTTCGGAGCTGTTCTATATATGCTGTTTATGATTCGGAATGTTGATAGCGTGATTTAGGCTTCGGTGTGTTTTCGCTTGCGGCGCGATGACAGCGCTGCCATAAGCACATGGCTATCCTGGGACTAAGCAACTCTAGGATATGCCGGTTTTGTTAACCTTTTGGTTTTGTTGCCTTAAGGGAAGAAACGCCTCAACACATCCTGACTGATTATGGACCCTTAATGCGCAAACGTAACACATCTGGGAAACTATCTACTTCGCTCAGAAGAAATGAAATTGCTCATAGTTAAGCAACTTCTATTCATTGAAGACATAGGGCTTAGCAGTGAACTATAGCCATAGCAGCGATTACAATAGATCTTTTTGGTCACAGTGATACTGGTCTTTCTAGACCTGCATAACTGCAATCTGAATCTACTTTGTCAATGAAATTGTAACTTTATGACTTGTGCACTATAGTCGTGATTGATCATGTGTAGTGATTGTTAATTAGGAGATCGATAACATCGACAACACAAATATTTAGTTAAGATTGCATAAGAAAGATTTTCTGGGTATAATTTTGAGCTCATAAAAAGCTCAATCATGTTCTATTAATAAGGCGAGGTGAGGTATGATTTAATGCTACTTAAAACGTAATTAATTAAATTTATTGCCCTTACACTTTGAAAACAATGTATTTAATTTTACGTGGTAGAGCCATGCTGCAGTTATATTATGGTTGTAGCAGGAAAGGCTCGGCTCGACCGGGGAAGGATCCCGCACTCACAGAATACCAGCGTAAAATAGCATCTCAACGCTGCTGTGTTTCTTATGGTGAGTATAGAGAACCGGAAATCCTTTAACTGGAAACGAGACATTCCATCTTAGTCCGCAGTGGTAACAACGTATCTGCATTTTGATTCTTAATCGAAGATAAATTTAGATGTGTATGTGCCACAGCATCCACTTAGGTGAACTGTGTACTTGTAGTGTGTGTTTAGTGTATGCTCATGTAGCTATATATATGATAGCCTAATAGACATTTAGAGTTAGTAATAAACCTACATTCACGACCGCCAGACGCTTAATTTATTCCTCGAACCTCCCAACATTACATGGCGACCCTGCCAGTCGGTGCGCGCGCGACTCCGCTCGCCGCGTGCACCGGCTGGCCACCGATAGTAAAATTATAACAAATACATAAAAAATCGTTAAATAAAAGTTATGACACATGAACATATGACACATTCCCGGATTGAAAAAAATTAATTAAAGTCGTGTAGAGCCAGCCATCAAAAAGTTATATGATTGTGAATAAATAGTTATAAAATAAAATTAAAACATAAGAAGTATAAAATCAAAAGGCAAAGATGCATCAAAAAGGAGAAGAGAGGATAAGAGAAATAACTTTTTCACTCCGGATAAGAATAATATTGGTTGAGAAGATCTAAATTGAAGTACGCAATGGTGTTCACAAAGGAAATTTTACATTATCAAGATATATACACAATTTTCAAAAACTCGTAACAACCAAGGAAAACAAAAAGAAGATATTTTTATTTTAAATTATCATGAATTTAATCGAGTGGCCAGTTTTTAGGAGGACTGAATTTTTCGTGTACTCCATATTACGTACCAGAAAACAGGAAGTATTTTATTTTCAAGAAACATAAAATAAATTTTTTAATAGAGACTGTAATGTAAAAAAATATGCTTGATGTATCTACAAAATAATTACTGTATAAAATGCAAATTATATGATTATATTTTAAGGTGAGTGATTTTAATTAAGTATTTATATCTTTTAAAATTCTAATTTCATAAAATTAAAAATATAATAACTTTAGTCGCCAATCATATATTTTTACCATTTTTTATTTTTTAACTCATTTTGTTCATTTAATAGATGGAACACTCTCAAAATAAAGCAAGTGCTATTTGTATATTCATATCCTTATTATTTTGCGTGATTACTTTAATTATCTATTTGGTTCTAAAATGCTTAACATAACGAATGAAATAGAGGAACTTTATTTTATTGCTATCAGATAAAAGACAACTTATGAATAAATTTTGTAAAATATAAATTGATCGATGAATAATATAAATTTTAAACGCAGCTTAACTTAATAACTCAAAAGAATATTAACTGATATATTTTATTAATAATGAAAATTGCAATATTTTTACAGATATTGTTTAAGAATTCATCGAAATGTAATATCATGTTTTCTTTGTAGTAACATTGCGCATCAAATTCTAAACAATGCTGACGTGATCTTTTGCACGGAATTGCATCGGAATATTACACGTAGTTGATACAGAATGATGCATTAATATACACTACTGTTGTCTCCTGACTTGCCTTCAAAATATTGACTTTATACTTTTTCATTTACTTTATCTACGATTAAAATCCAGTATTCAATTAATAAAAAAGACTTGATAAAATAAACTATTATTTTGTAATACAAAACTATATAGTAGTTCGATACTTTTTTTTGAGATAATATGATTATTGAATTTAGGTAATGGCTCTAAACTCTAATGACTTATGAACTATTGAAGCTAAGACAAATATTAAACAACTTATATGAAAAAAAAAATGCGATGTGAATTAATGATGTCAAAACATAAAGTTTATGAAGTGGGGAAAAAACAATTATTTGTGCCTTTGAAGTATTAAAAGCAATTAAAAGATTTCTAACAGGTACACTATCGATCATGTTGTATATTAATCATTATATATATTTTTACAGTAGTGTGAATTACTAGTAGTTTGATTTTGTTGATCACTAGTTCACTTTGAAAGAAGCGAAGAAACATTTATTAAGAACATTTCACACATATAATTAATTAAGGTATAACAAAATTAGGCTTGTAATGTTCGTTGGGTTTTATAGATAGGGTTGCCAACCCTTACTATATAACATAATATCTTACTATGTTAGTTTAGGAACTGAAACAAAGAACTGTTTGCACAAAAAAGTAAAAGAAAGGATAGAAAAAAAAGTGTTAAATTATAGAAAGGAAATTGTATAGGTTGTGTTCAAATATATTGGCATGGTGTTTATATCTGAAAAGAAAGTTAGTTAAGTAAAAAGTAACAGTAAAATATTAGCTTAACTATTTTTGTAATCGGCTAGATCAACCAATGAATAATTGTGGTTGTGTTAATTTTTTGTTCTTGAAGAATGTTGAGGTTTTGATATGAATGTGTGAAAGTTGAAGACAGATTTCGGCAAAGAAAGGAATATAATAGTATGCAGGATGATATAGGTGATATTTAGATAAATTGTCAGGAACTATGCAGTAATTTTGCTAGTAATTGGAATGAAGGAATTAGGCTATCGGATATTATCTTAGCCAATGTTTAGGGCCCAAACTCTGGTTATGTTAATAAACCGATATGCATAATTGAAAGGAGATGGAACGAGATTGAATGAATATAAAAGTATCCGATACAGACAAAGATTTACGAAGATAATAAAAAAGATGACCATGAGAAATAAATGATGGAGAGATACGGGAACGTTCATCACTGGTATAGCATATAGTCCTCGAGCAGGGTATGTTTCCGTGATTGGACGATGAAATCGGAGTAACGGGTACTAGGGAACAACGCCTTCAGTACAAGTGATGTAACTGAGTTTACTCATATTAGTACTGTTAGGGACCAGAGAAGTCTTAAATTTGTTACCCTTATTAATGGTACATTGAGGTCACATCCTTCGTTGGATCATGGTGCGAACTTAGTTTTCCTCTGTGACGATTGTTGGAGTCCTTTTAAAGTGACTTAAAAAACATAGACCTCAAGGTTGTGCGCACAACCCAAGGTAAATTTTACCTTGATATAAAATAAAAAAAAATATGTACCAATAAAATGAAATGAATGTTACGAAAATGTAATATAATACCCAAATAAATGGGGGGCCCATATTTATAAAGTACCCGCGTGATAAAAATCACGAAATAAAATATAAATGAAATGAATTAATACTCCGATTCCCGGTATCGAATAAATAAATAAACATATAAGTGAATAGAGAGAAAGAGAGCTAGCTAAAGGTCAAAATATTAGGAATAAATAAAGTACGTACAAGAATTATGGAAAAAGGGCCTATTAATCGACAAAAATACAGGATTATAAGGGAATTTCCGAGCAAATTAAAAAGTGTGATAAATGTATGATAATCTAATAGTGAGATAGGTAGTTATTTTGCATTAATGCTTCCCAAAATGCGACTAACGAGTTACACATTTAATAACTATAGGGATCGATTTACACAATTACGCGAAAATGTGTTGTGTGTGTGTGTGTATGTATTGTGCGCGTAATTGTTTAACCACATTTGTTTATGAATTTATGAATTTTTTTTCATATTTAGACACATTAATTTACGTTTACAATAATTCTGGTTGAATTTTCTATTATATGTTTTTTATATAAAATTTGTACATTTTAAACTATATTTGGTTTATATTTTGCTCATAAAGTAAAGTCCAGAGTATATCGATACACTATTATTATAAATTTATTAATGTAATAGTATTCTTTTTACGTTTTTCCTTATAAAAGACAACGGAACCAAAAATTATGTTATCTGGTTGAAATAAAATTGTTTATTTTTAATGTTAATAAATATTTGTAAAACAAATTTGAGCTGTGTACCTAGTAGTGTTTTCTTTTTTTTACATAAATTTCATGTCATGAAAAATGAGTTTTCGAAATTATAAATAACTTAATGATTTTTTGTTAATGTACCTATGAAAAAAAAAATACTTTTACAAAATGAATTTAAAATTGAATGTAACAATCTATATTTAGAGGTACAAACCATTGGGAAAGTTAAATTCATTTCATTTACGATATAATTTTAATGCATTGTTAAAACTAGATATCATCATACGACGTAAGCGAAAAACCGTTCCCATGATTATACTTAGAAATTAAAACAAAGGTGTCACAAACCGCTTACGCGGCTGAGATTGTAACTTGTATTTGATCCCTGTTGTTATGATTAATTATTATGCATCGAATATTTAAAAATGCTCGATATTATTATGATTATGTTGCACTAGAACCGCCGTGTGACAAAACATGTTATATTAAACGACTATCATATTTTGCCAACTAACGGTCACGCGCTAATAAGCGAATGATAAACAATACAAAGAAAAGATTCTTTTGACGGGAGTTAGAGACTATATATACATAATAAGTAACGTTACCTAATTATGTAAATCGAGGTGACAAGTGTTTACTATATATAAACACTTAAATAAATATATAAAGGAACCAATGGTTATAAGTTATAACCGATACGGGATATTCCGCTTTGATATAGTTTACTTAGATTTAGTAGGGCCCTTATGTAAGCATAGTGCTAGTAATGTTTATACACTCACACTACAGTGTGATTTAAATAAGGAGTTTATCTACTTAAAAATAAGGATACTTACTATTTTAATGGAATTGGTTTTTTTACCTTTAAAGTATCTTAAGGTTTAAATTTAAAAATATAGTTTAAGAAAATAACAATATTGTAAACAACCTTATATACGCCTTATAATAATTTTGATAACTTTATTTTTTGAACTGTATTTTCGTGTCTAGTGAATTAATAGTTATATATGAAAATTTTAAATGTTATGCAGTTATGATAGGCAACCTAAAAGCAATTTAAAACAAAAACTTAGATTAGACTTAAATTTGATGACAGTTTAATAAATTTAAATAAAGAGATAGAAAGTTATTTTTTTTCTTCAAATTACAGTGTTTACGATATTTTATTTTATTTTATTATGTTATAAGTTTAATATAGGATAGGAATTTTAATATTTTAAATAGTTAATAATTTTTTGAATCTTACACCAAGTTTTGTTTTATTGAAAAAAAAAATTGTAATTCAATTTTTTTTTCTTTTTTGCCGATGGGCGTGTAGTGTGTGTTTAGTGTATGCTCATGTAGCTATATATATGATAGCCTAATAGACATTTAGAGTTAGTAATAAACCTACATTCACGACCGCCAGACGCTTAATTTATTCCTCGAACCTCCCAACATTACATACTCGTTTGTCATCATTTTCTATATAAAAATATCTGGTAACAATCCGGCTGATGACGATGATAAAATTCAATAAATAAAGTTATTAAAACATTACAGTATAAGAATTTTTAATTGCAAAATCATCAATTATATCGTCGTATTAAATCTTGTTCATTAGCTGACTCTATGCACAGAAGCCATAAGATGTTTAGCTTTTTCGGCTTATGGAAGATCTTAGATAATTTTACATCCGTTTTAAGCCGGGCTTCTCTCACTCAAACTATTTGTCATTGGTGTACATAAAGCCACACGAACTACTGCATCAAAGTTTGGATAAACGTTTTGCAAATTATTTTTTGGCAAAAACGAAGATAGAATTTTCAGTGATTCAAATACAGGTTTCACTAAAATTCTTGTGCATTCTTGAACCAAATTAGTCTCTAAATCATAAGAATTCATTTCTTCCAAGAAAAGGGGCTTTACCGTATTATTTTATAGTAAATCACTCATTTTCCTCAAAAATAATATAATAGGGAAACCCGATCCTCCGTTTTTTCCTTTCCTTTTTTTTTTTTTTTTTCCCCCCCCCCTTTCTTCACCTAAAATTCTCGTTCAGCTACGAAAAACTTGCAGAGATTCGTGAAGATCGACAGCAGTTATCAAATATTTGGTAGAAACCGGAATTTGAACATTCACCTTGTTTATTCTTTGCAAAGTCACATTCCACACAACAACCATTACAGCAATATATAAAAAAAGCTACAGCGGAAAATCCTTGATTAATTCCAAAGTTTTAAGGACTTCGTACCAAGAACCCCTAAACTTTCACATGCGTCCTCTCTAGCTGCCTAAGGTGTCAGATTTACTCTCTTTAGAGTTTTCCCTTTCTCTATTTCAGTCATTATCTTTTGCCAGCGTTGTGTCGAATTTATATAAAAAATTCTTGAGCACGAAGCAACACGAAGAAACGACAAGTGTTTGTGCAACATTTAGCAGCCGCAGTTGCCACTAAATTTAAAGAGTGGGCAGAGGAAGGAACGACAAAATGTTTTGATTTCCGAGATAATGGCAGAAAATATTTCTTCTTCTTTCATTTTAAAATTTAAATCTCATTAATGTCTGTGAAAAAAAAATTTGCCTTAAATTTGCCGCCCCAAAAATCTACCGCTCTAGGCTCCTGCCTACTCAGCCTGCTGGTAACTCCGCCACTGATAATTCCTGAAAGGTCAAAAAGCCTGTGTTGATTTGCGTATGAGTTGAACAAATGGGCATAATGTGCTTTGTCTAGTTGTAAATTAGTTCAGGAACTTATGAGCTTGAACTCATTATTTAAAGATCTTCAATCAGCAGAGCCACATAAAGTCCTCAGACTTATTAAAAATAATGATTGACAGGATATTTTTTCCAAATGTATAGACAGGTTAGACAGCACTTCGTATTTTGCGCTATAATTGTCTGTACCTGTACTATAATTGTCACTAAACGGAAAAGAAATTTTAGTACATGAAAAAATTTACAAATTTAGCTACGTTTTTACCATGTCAGAAAAGACTGTCATATCTTGGAATCTTTTTCATAGAAAATTCTATTGCCCAGAAGTTAAATTAATCCGAAGTAGTAAAAGAAATTGCAAGCGCATAAGCTAGAAAGCTGGCCATCTAGGCTTTTCATTAAGTTTGTTGTTGTTAGTTCTTTTATATTTTTTAACAATGTCTGCAGAAGAGTTAAAATAAAAGTTATCAAACAAGATTATTAATTCTTATTATGAGAAATAATCTGTACAACCAATCACCGTATAGGATTTTGTATTTAGAGGGGCGCCACTATGAGATCTCGCACCACCTAAAATTTTGCTAGGGCCGCCACAGCGTGTATGGTATGCTACCTTATTATGGTGTGTGTATAAATAATCTATCAAAATTGAAATATAAATCAACATATAGACAGTCAATTATTCTTTATTTAACAAGGAATGTCTATCTTTATTAGCATAGAGATAACGTTATCTGTTTTATATATCACGCTTATTTATCTTTTCTATCATTAAACATTTAAAGGAGTAATTATTATTTTTCAGGAAACTTCAGAGGTTAACAATTTCATTATATTTTTTTGTTTTGCACATATTACCTCTACACTCCATAGTACATATGTTACGCGATATATATCTTCCGTTCACCAGATGTCACTAGTTGAGACAGATAAAGTTTTTTTGTAACACAATGCCAATTGCCATATAATACTATGATAAATAGGTAGCTCTCGGTAGAGAGTAATTGTGTTCTGTGATACTTAAAGTACCTACATGTTCTATATACAATGTCATATAACGGAGAAGTTAAAAGTTTAAATTAAAGTTTATCGGTTTCTAAAGTATTATTTATAATATGTATAGGACACATAATATAGCCGTGGTAGCTCAGATGGTTAACGCTCGCTGTAAGTATAACAGAACGCGAGTAACCCGGGTTCGATCCCCGCCGGCACCAATGAAATTGTTAACTGCAATTTTAAGTGCTGAAGGAAAACATCGTGAGGAAACCAGCATGTTTGAGGAATAAGAAAAAAAAATTTCAAAGACATGTGAAGTTCGCCAACACGCATTGGGGCAGCGGGGCGGACACTTCCTTGCCCTAAAACCCTCTCAGAAATGAGGGGAGGCCTGTGCTCAGCAGTGGGACGTATATAGGCTGTAACTTTACTTTTTTACATAATATAAGATACACAAGACAATCCCTCAGTGGTTTGCTCATATTTTCACATTTCTTACTTAATCTTTTTTAAATTCTACTTTTAGGAACATTCGTAGTTCGGTTTATTCATTTCTGATCTTATTAACATAAGATAAAGTACCCGGTTGACCGAGCTTTGCTCGGTATTTTTCGCTCGTTTTTTTAAATTCGTGTTTTGAAAAATAGATTTAGATACAAATTACATACTGATGAAATACGAATAATATTTTTTGATCTTAGCGACATAATAGAAAAAACTGAACTGTTTATTTGAATAAAAAAATCAAGAGTGCAATTAGTTTAATTTAAATTTTCGTGTTTTTAAAAAATACTAAAAAAAGGGCTCGAAAAAATAGAATTTCTCAAAAAAAGAAAGGAACTTGGAAAAAAAATTAAAAAAAGTCGGTCGGACGGTCTGGGCTCGAAACATGGTATTACGATTTTGTGACCGCCCAATATACCAATTAAGCTATTTGTAATCATTACAACGGTCAAAATTTACCTTCTTATTCTAACGATATTGTAGCAGTTTTACATCCTAAAAACACGGACAAAAAGACATTTTCTAAAAATAAATCCTAGCTAGATCGATTTATTGCCCCCGAAACTCCCTGCACACAAAATTTTATGAAAATCGTTGGAGCCGTTTCCGAGATTCCGATTTTATATATATATACAAGAATTGCTCGTTTAAAGGTATAGGGATATTACAGATAGAAACATTAACCCCCCTACATTATGTCAACAAATTAAATTTCTCGTCATGTAATCTGTTGAATATTTTATTTTATTCCAGTGGCGTCGCCCTGGTGGCAAAAAAAGTAAGCTCATTATCAACCGATTTTGATGTTTTTTTTAAATTAAATAGTTTTTTTTATAGAATACGGGTGACAAAAGCACACACTACCTGATAGTAAGTGGATCTGTGGCCTATAGACATCTAGGTATATTTATTCTTGACTAAGAATCTAAATGCAGGTGCTTTGTCACCCCCGAGGACCAAGATGGACTACCTCATTTCCAGTAAAAAGGGTCTCCGGTTTTCTACACTCACCATATGAAACAGCACAGCAACAAGCTGCTGTTTTACGCTGGAGTTCTATGAGAGCGTGTTCCTACCCCGGTCGAGCCAACTCATTCGTGCTTCAACCATTATATGGTCAAAGCGTGGCTCTACCATGTGAGAACTACATAGTGTTAGGTGCACGGTTATGCTTCAGGGGTAGTAAAATTGGGGATGGGTTGGCTATAGACATCTGGTACTTGATTTTAATAATGTTTTTAGTTTAGCAGGCTTGTTAGGGTTAAGCTTGAACCTATTACACTATTTTTAGATGTCGGAAATGCGTTTTGAATTAATTACGATAAAAATAAATTTCACTAAAAATTGCTTATAACGAAACGCAAATATAACGATCTGGTTTAGTATTATAAAGTAGACGTCCGGTATTCAATGTTGTTTTCAATTTAGGTTTGTCAGGGTTACGCTTGAACCTTTTACACTGTTTTTGGATTTCGGAAATGAGCCTTTTGAATTAATTACGATATAAAAGAAATTTCACTAAAATCTGCATATAACGATACGCAAATATGTCAACTTGTTTTTTTTTAAATAGATACCCATAAAACTACCTGCTACCTGGTTGACAAATGTCCGGAAGGACATGCTAAAAGCTCGGCCTTACAGAAGATGATGCTTACCAGCGAATTGAATGGCGCCGAAGGATTAAGAAAGCCGACCCCGCGTAACGGGAAGAGGCGAGGGCAAAGAAGAAGAAGATAAATACACCCATAAAAAAGTTAATTACTCAGACCCAGACAATCCATTTGTGGCTTAAGAAGGGACTCAAATAAAACAGATTGAGTCGCAGTGGAAAGCAGCCAAGAGGTTTTTCAGAAAACAAAATTATAACAATTCACATTAAATTGGTTCATTTACAACCATCAAAGCAGAGTTTAGGGCAACCTGACTTTATAGATAAGACTTGTTGAATCTGTTCTAAAACCGAATCAGCACACCCCCGACTCCACATGGTTTTGCCTACCCTATGTACTCCTAGTGTTTTTGTAAAGCCGTAGGCGCGAAGGGAGTGCTCTCTGCCCCCGCTCGCTGTAACAAATTGCAGGCACCCGAGAAAGCCGTAGAGGATGAGGCTAATCGCCAAAGGCGACCAATAAAACAAAGCTGCGGAGGTGAGCATGGGTTGCCAGAGATTCGCTACGCAAGGGCGAAGGGGCAGCACTTCCCGCAGCACCGAAACTGTCGCAGAATTAACTTTGGATCAATCTTCCGGTATAGAAAGTGGGGTTACGATTTTACAAAACAAAACATTACTCATAATCTTAAAATATACATTTCTGAAAGGGGGCAGGGAGGGTAGCGGGAGCTTCTCCTGCACCCACCCCCTCCCAACCCCATACGTAAGTACCGGATGTATAGTGAAGCTAATGTAACATAGCCATTTAAATTATGATATCCCTTAACCCAATCAAAACGTTAAACTAAAATCAAAATTCAAAAAACTAAGAATATAAAATAATTTCACATTCTGAAGACTGCTTTAATTCTCCATCACATGATGTCTTAGTACCAAATTGAGGATGTAAAATTATTTTATTCTTTATAGTTCTTCGAAGTCTGCTTTACTTAAGTCAAAAATATACTTACTAAGTTAATTTTTATTCAAGAGCTTCAATAATTTTAAGCAGTACTTAAGTAAAATTTTTTTTACAGGATAGGGTGACAGCAGTCACACAGTCCACCTGATGGTAAGTGGTTGCTGACCCCCATAGACATGTACATCTATCCTCGATTAAATCAAAATGTAGATGTGTTGTTACCTGTGAGGGCTAAGATGGAATGCCTCTTTTTCAGTAAAAAGGGTCGCCGGTTCTTTACACTCACCATAAGAAACACAGCAACATTAGGCTACTATTTCACGTTGGAGCTAGGCTCTCATAACGCAAAAAAAAAACGATTCTTTCAAATATATCTCTCCTCTGTAACCCGTATTCCAATTTACATAATTTTCTCAGCAATATTTGTAGCTCAACGCAGACAAGGTTTATAAAAAATAAAAATCTGAATTTGTCTCAAAGAAATAACTAAAAACTAAATTGTCTATGGGAAAATACATGTAAAGCAAAAGCGCGCACTTTAGACTTTTAATCCGCTCCGTTTATGAAGCTTAGCAAAAGGTTATTAGGGTAGTAAGGTAAGTGTATTTATTTACCTTTGCACCTGCATCAGCCCTAGATGATATACATTTTAAAAGTTTTCTGTTTATATTATATCATTTTCCTGGAACAGTAGCAGGTGTAAAGGATAGGAAATGGACTTGACAAATCTATCGAATTAAAAAAATGTTATAAATGTTTATTTATTTCAACCTTGGTATCATGGCAAGCCCCAACAAGCACATTTTAAGTTTCATTTCATTGAAACCCTGAAGTTATGAAGTTTTCCCTAAAATTTAACCAATATTTTATATTTATTTGTAAAGGAAACTGACAATAAAACTGCAAAAATTTTTGATGTAAAATGTGGTAGATCATGCCAATATCAAACAGGACCTTGTAAAAGTTTTGTAAATTCCTGTCATAGCCATAAAAAATAGAGTATTTTTGCATTTTTAGTTTGGTGTTTTTTAATGTGTTAATTTGTACAACTCAATGAGGATATATCAAAAATTTTAAAATGTATAAATTCTAAAGTAACAGATATGACACAATATTACCTATTTTTTAATTAATTTACCTATGTAACTTTGGAAACTATATTACTCAGAATTCTTATAATGCCACTGACGCAATGACCTAAAAAATGTGTACTTTTAAGCAATAAAAATATTATTTAAAAAATCTTTTCTGTCATTTTTATAAATGTTTATTGTATCTATAAATGCTTCTAGCTCCTTAGCAGGTGAAGTCAACATTATCTTTTGGTGAATAAAAGGCAACAATGTTTCCAAAGGCAATGGTGCTGACAATCTAGCCCACAGCAGCTCAGTATGAAATAGAATGGTTTTTATTCAATATAGCATACTTATTGAAATTCATTAAAACTTTAGCACTAATTCAGTAAAAAAATTCTGGAAAGGACCAGCATGAAAACCAATAGGACCCTTTTTAAAAAAATTTATCTACAACATAAATTATATTATACAATTAAGGGAGAGACCAGAAACAGCGGGGTAGCTGTCACCTCATTCCCTCTTGTTTAGCTGACTTGAATAACTCAAATCCATGTGAAATAAATAATGGACAGCCCTGTTTGCTAAGCATACATGAAGTGCAAAGGGACATCGGCTTATGTCCTACTCTGAAGCACTGCAGTCACCTGTTAGGCTAAGTAACTTAACCTGTCAGGTTGTATTAGTGCGACTGCTGATCATGAGGTCCTGGGTTCGAATCCCTGGTCAGACCAAAAAATCAATTATTGAGTTTTTCCATCAAGAAATTCTCAGTAACTGTCCAGTCAGTTAGTTGGCGGTGCCTCAGAAAATCACGTAAAGCTGTTGGTCCTGTGTCTGATCTCTCTCCGGTCGTGTCGGTTTACCATCCCATTGGATAATGAGTGAGGGAATAGTGCACCTGTGCTTGCACATACACTTGGGCACTATAAACCTGCCCTGCGCCGATGGCTAACCCCTGTTGAGGCTGGCCGCCTTGACCGAAATTCGGTCTGGAGGACACTATTATTATTATATTATAGATTGAAATCTTTATGAACTTTAATAAACCATTAATTTTATAATTTATCTGAATTTAAAATAAATGAAAAACATTTGTAATTTTTAATTTTATTTACCCAGCCTAAACAAAATTAACGGTTGGATTTAGCAACACGTTCCAACTCGTCCTTCTTCTTGATAGCGTATGAGTTTGATGAACCCTTCGCTGCATTGATAAGCTCATCAGCGACACATTCAGCAATGGTCTTAATGTTTCTGAAAGCTGCTTCACGTGCGCCAGTGCACAGCAGCCAGATGGCTTGGTTCACACGACGGAGGGGGGAAACATCAACAGCTTGACGACGAACAGTACCAGCGCGACCAATTCTAGTGGAGTCTTCACGAGGGCCAGAGTTAATAATAGCGGTAGCCAGAACCTGAAGTGGGTTCTCTCCAGTTAAGAGGTGGATGATCTCGAAGGCATGTTTCACTATGCGAACAGCCATTAATTTCTTACCGTTGTTACGGCCATGCATCATTAAGGAGTTAGTTAGACGCTCGACGATAGGGCATTGTGCTTTTCGGAATCGCTTGTGTGCATACCTACCAGCAGAGTGCGGCAGGTACTTGGCGTCTTTTTCTTTTACAGAAATATAATCCTGAACAGACATATCTGGAACCTGGACATCGTAATAGCTCCATCTCCCGAATAATTTGATTTCAGGAATGTCAGCCGGCTGGGGTAGTGGCATGGTGTCCACGGCCATGCTGCCCGCTTCCATGCTATCGTCGTTCCAGTTTTCCTCGGTCATTTTTAGCACCTAAAACAATCGAAAACACTTTTATTGGAATGTTGTTCCTATTTTATTTGCAAACAAAACGTATTTATTCCACAAAACACGCACTTTTTGCTAAACTAAATTTATAACCTCGTGTTGTCAAAAGAACACGATAAAAAGGAAGTTGCTCGCATGTACAATTTACAAAGACAAGACATCGGCATCGGAAATATCATGTTGGCAATACGAGAAAATGTTACCAGCACAGAACATTATTACTCCCATAGATTTACATATACTAGATCTATGACGTAGACAGAGAAACCTATAGACAAATTGACGCCTTCTTTCGCATTCGCACACGAAAAAGATAGATTTATGCATACGTCTTGCATAGAAATGAGACAGAGTGGTGTGATTGTTTGTCCCTTTCTCCGTGCCGGTTTTTTGTTTAGCAAACTACACTTTGCTTAACAACTTTGACAGTTCGTAGCGATCTAAGGAGTTTACAAGTTGGTTTAAGTAAGAAAAAAGTGTTTTGTGAGCTTAAGATTGGTGATTTTTGTTAATTTCAGTTTTTAGAACAATTAAATTTTTTATCTAAATATGTTTAAAAGTCATAAAGATTATTGTATAACCTAAAACAACGTTATTGTCCTTTCTCACTCGAGGCCACGCTAATCTATAGGTTTCTCTGTCTACGATCTACGATTATTCCTAGCGGAGGTTACCAGTAAGCGACTAAAAAAGGAACCTACGACCATGGATTCGAACCCAGGACCTCATGATCAGCAGTCGCACTAATACAACCGCTAGACCAACGAGGCAGTCAATCTATAATATACATATTTAGTGTTAATTTGTGTTAGTGTTACATGGGCTGCAACTATGACTATTTGAGCTATCCAAGCTCCGTGGGTAATCCTAAAATTTTAATGTTGGCAAAGATTCTTGGGTCCTGACAGGTTAAGGTGCTTAGCTTAACAGGTGACTGCAGTGCTTCATAGACAAGCCGATGTCTCCTTAGCAAACAGGGCTGTCCATTATTTATTTCACATGGATTTGAGTTATTCAATTCAGCTAAACAAGACAGAATGAGGTGACTTAAAAAAAAAAATATATATATATATATATATATATATATATATATATATATATATATATATATATATATAACCAGTCTCGTGGGGAATGTCCATAGATAGTGGAAAACAACGTGTTTTACACTATCTATGGTCTACTTGCGTAACTTTACTTATAAAAAACCTAATGGAATACCAGCGTAGAATACCATCTTAATCCTGCAGTGTTTCTTATAGTGAGTGTAGAGAATCGGAGACACGTTTTACTGTAAACGAGGCATGTAGAGGGTGACAACTCGCCTGCAGTCTGACTTAATAGCATATACAACGCGCCTGCAGTTTGGTTCTTAATCGATGTTAAAAGTAGACGTCTATGGGCCACAGCATCCAATTACCATCGGGTGGACAGTGTGTTTGCTTCTAACCTTTATCCTATATAAAAAAAAACTAAAACCATTTATACGTCCTTTTTTATTCATATTATAATATTAAAAAAAAACTTTTACGTATTTATATATAAAAATATCACATTCATTTCAAAGTTAGATTACAAATCGGTTTACAATTTTTTTCTAATCATTTGGTTCCATACATATCTAAATTTGAAATTATTTTACAGTGATTTACTATTGTAATCCACGGAAACACTGTAGTATTAAGTGTTTTATTGAAAATGGTGTCATATTGATGTATGATATGACTGTGATATGCGGATCGATATCGATAATGTTTCATTGTTATTCATTGAAGAATATTAAAATTTATCATCAAACACTCAACTAAATAAGATTACCTATATTATAATAAAAGTGTGAATGAATTTATTTCAAGAAATCAGCTGTTGGAGTGAACTCCTTCCAACGTAAGTAATTTAATCACATTTTCCCAAAACAGAAATACATCAGCTACACTTCTGCAAAATTGTTAGGCCGCAAGGTGGTCCATTTATCATTTTCATTTTGAAGTATATATGATTTGCTTTCAATTTATTAGTCATATAAAATAACACGTCTTCCTGTAATTTTTTAGTTTTTGGATGTATGAGCACTGACTTTGATTTTTATTTTGAAAAAAGTTTCCGTAATGTTGAACAGAACTACGCACTAATTTAAGCATGTGGCAAGGATCAAGACGAAAATATATATTTGCTGCCCCGAAGCTGAATCTATGATAGTAGTTTGCAGTCTGAGTAGATTGTAACTCTTCCGCCATGGCGAGGTTGGTCTTTGTACAACCACATGTTAACGTTTTTATTTTTATGCCTGTTTCGTGAACAAAATGGAAAGCTTGTGTTACTAGCCGTGCTTTTAATTCAGCCTTTAATCCAACCCTTAATAAATCTTTTGGCTATATGTACTTTCTTGTTGTGTTTATACAGATCAATAAAAAGACAAAAGCGTAAGTAGCTTCATCGGAATCATCGGATATGTTAATCAAACCCGTAGTCGATATAGCCATAATACGTTTGGCTGATAGCATGGTATTCCGACAATTGCTTAATTTTAATTTCATCCACCACAAAGGTACCATAATCTTTAATATTAGGGTTACTCTCCCCTCTCAATTTTAATTCCGTCAGCTACCCTAGTCGGCCGTCGATGGTACTGTACCAATTAGGCCTACGTCACACTAAACGGAAATTCTGTCGCAGATCTTCTACGGCGGAACGCTAATACGTTTTATTGCATATAAATGACTAATAATGAGCACACACGCAGAAGATCGGTCAGTCCTTATGCGGACCCGTTATTAATTTCCGTCCAGTGTGGCATAGGTTTTATGATGATGGTCTTATAGTTAATGTCCGTGGTGCAGGCAAACATGTTTCAAAACTTTTACGTACATACTGATAGGATTTTGGTGAGTATAATTAAGTATTAGGGCGTCCAAACATCTTAACTCTGGGGAATATTTAGTTCGGGGCAGTTTCCCAACGTTGCTTTTAAGATACTATTAATTGTCTCTTTAAAACTTCGCTTTCTTTAGGTCCTGTTTGTTTTCTTTGTCAATCAAAGATGTCTTTGTCAACGAATCTAGTATTTCTAGCAAACCTGTAACTTTTTTTCTTTGAATACCGTTTTATAATAGACTATGTTGTACAATCACTAAGATCAGCCTAAGATAAATGTTTTTTTTTTAAATTTTATTTATAATTTTATTCCTTCATATTTATTGTACTAATTAATAAGTTAAGGGAACTTTGTTTTTTCTTTCATGAAAGCATTTTATTGTAATAATATAAAAGTACATGTTAAAACAATTTTTTTTAATGATTGGTTTATTATTTAAAACATAAATTCCTCCACTTTTTGTTTTTGATACTTAGAGCCTTTTTATTTCTGATATTCATGATTAACCATACCAAATTACAGCTCTTTATAATACCAATAGTCTCTAAACTAAGCCGTGGACAAACGGACAAATTGACAGATTTGGTAAACTATAAGCGTTCTTTGTTGTGTTACTACGGAACCCTAAAAACCTTCTTATCCTGACCAACATTTTTTTACTGTTCTAAACCAACGCTTAGCTACAATCCTACCTGATGGTAAGTGATGATGTAGCCTCAATTGGTGAATTACAATAAATACACTGAGTTAATAAAAACCTATTCAATCTTGCCTTGAAGACACGTAAAATGTAATCGGATGGAAAGACTGAGGTTGGCAACTTATTCCACTCCTTTGCTGTATGCATGATGGACTACGTAGCAAACCGTTTAGTTTGAATGCGTTGTGAGTCAACAACGAAAGGGTGGAGACTGGCCAAACGTCCGGTTGTCCGATGGTGGAAGGGAGAGGGAGGATTAAAATTATGCAATTCCTTCGCACACTCTCCGAAATGCATCCTGTAGAAAACCGAAAGGCTGGCCACTTTGCGCCTGTGTTTGAGGCTAGTAAGACTGGTTTTAACCAAATTCTGGTCACCAATAAGCTTCTTAGTGCTTCTTAGGGAAACTATCGGTATAAAAATTTTATATGGTAGCATCGCAATTAATTTGCCCGTCACCTCGTCTATGGCTAATTAAATTTAAATATATGTTCTGGTAACATTATCGGAAATATTTTGGACATATTTAATATTCTAAAATAGGCACTTTTTTATTATGTTGGCAATACACAACAAATACTTGATAGTACTAACTACGACCGGGCAAACGTCAGTGTTAAGGTTTTTCTTAGAAAATTGGTCAGTTTTTGGGTCCTGCTAAAGAATTTTTTGAATTTTGTCTACAAAAAAACCCGGTAAGTGGTATTTGAACACAGTTTTGAAAACTTTATTGTATTTTTTACAAGATAATGATAAATTCATGGCGTTTCAGTAATCGCAAATTAGATTTTTGGCAGTTAGAAAAAGTGGTAAATAGTTTACCAATAATTGTTATTGGAATAGTGTTAGATCACTACGTATATAAAAATGTATGTATGTAAATTTGTACACTTTATATGTTTTTATAAGTATATAAAAATATACATTTAAAGCTTACACGATTACTGTTCATTAAATAAAATAATAAATTGAATTTAATATTGGATTCTTTGGGGTGGCAGAACGGAATCTCCCACTTCGTCTATATATATATATATATTTTCATCCAACGTCACTTACAGGGCAGGTTTCTCGTTTCGTTGAAAAAAATTATACATTCGTTTCAGATATTCGCAAGTTATAATGGATAAGAAAAAAGAAAAATTGATTTAGGAAGAGAATTAGAAAATATAGTTGATCATCTAAATGATTTATCTGACTGTGATGACGAGGAAGATCCATGTTGGGGGGAGGAGGAATTGTAAGTAGCCCGTCTGATTCCTATTTAAATTTACCAGAGGAAAGCGTTATTGAAAAAAAGTTGCAAGAAATGTTTGGTTGTGAAGAAGAAGAAGCACTAAGACAAGAAGATGGAGACCAATATATTTCGGAAACTCTGATAAATGAGTTAGAGCTTACTAATTCTAACTACGGATTTCTATTACCGAATGCTGAAGCAAACTTGTTGTCTATTTCACCTCCCTTAAACTCTTACTCTTAACCGCCAAATGCTTCTGGAAATACCTCTTTATTGGTTAATCCACAAGCTGAGACTTATTCCAGCCGTCTAGACATTCATAACCCTATTGTTTCGACTCCAGCGCCGATCCACAAGGTAGAAATACTGACCGGACTACAACCGTCTAAACCACCGTAAGCTACGGCATCGGAAGATGATCTAGTGATAAGCGAGAATCCGAAGCTAATAACCTTCGAAGAAAACTTACTAAACTCTAGCCAAAATACGCTGAATGCTAATGATATAGCTTTGATTGCACCAGTAAGAACATTATTATTCTATCATACCCATATATCAAATACTGAATATATCAATTGAACCACGCAATAGTTACACGCATAAAACGTCGCCAATAGATAGATATTTTCTTAATTTTTTTAAAGAGTATATAGTAGAATTAATAGTACAACAAACTAATCTATACGCACAAGAAACACAAAATCATAACTGGACACCAGTATCGTCTGATGAAATAAAAGCGTATTTTGGTATACTGATTATGATGGGTGTTAATCCACACACCGATATAGAGTTATATTGGTGAATCACAACTAAATCACACAGTAACGATAAAACCTCATAAATAATTTAGGTTAAAATTAGCCCGTTCACTAATCCACAATTTAAAAGCTAAACAAAACAGACCCACAATTTTTAAAAATAAAAATGGAGATCATTTTAGCGTCCCCGTCGAGATCCGTCTTCTAAACGTTAGAATCCATATGCTAATGGAAAGTGAGACATATAAGCGGTGTAGGTTTTGTAGTACAAAAAAGATACAAAAACGCACTAAAATTTCTTGCAGCATGTGCAATGTGGCTTTGTGCGCAAAAGCCTGTTTTAAGACCTTTCACACTGCTATCAACCCTGATGCAGAATAAATCCCACTTTTGTCTCCAGTAGGTCTAGCACGATAAACATATCGAGATAACTCTCCCTTGATGTAGCATATCTTTCGTTTACTAATGTAAATTGAGACTATTTTATTCACGTAACGAAGGACTGTTGGTCTCATTTGAGGCTGTTCCTTTATTTTTGTTACTGTGTATCAACCTACTTGTTAATTAATTGCACGTTTTTAAAAATTTTCTTTTACGAAAAAGATTTCTAGTGTTTTATTTAATTATTTCTATGTTTTAAAAATTTTTCTTATCCGAAGAAAATTTCAAGTGTTCTATGTTTATAAATAATTAATGTTTAACAATAATTATCTCATTTATTTAAGTCTGAGGCTGTTTTCAATTATTTAGTAACTGTTAATTGTGTGTTAATTATTTGTAATACTCTGATTGGGGGTGTATAAAATTTTTTTTGATTAATGATTAAATTTTAGGATAAATTAAATAATAATAAAACATATTAGATTTATTTTGTTGAACTGTTTTTATTTATATACACTTATACTTTTATTTAATAAATACCCTTATACAATATCATCAACAGCCTTTTATTATGTCAACTGCAAGGGCGCGGCGTACCCTTAGTATGGAATTTCACAAAACTTCAAACCTCGGTAATAAAATATAAATTAGGTACCAATTGCGACCGAAGCAAGAGGCAGCTACTAGTATTTGGACAAAATATACCTGAACATACAAAGGTAAATATTTTACCACATACCTGATAAAAATTTGTGAGCATAACGGTTAAGGGTAAATTATTTAAAATTTGCACTAAAAATGAAATCTACGACCCCAAGTTACCCTTATCTCGCTCAAGCGCACTGCACGGTACTGTATATGTAGTGTTTCCTCCCCCGCACCAAAAGTGACAGAATTTTTTGTTCATAGCGTTAGGTGCATTACTCGTCCATTGGGTTGAATGGTCTAAGAGTTAGGTACATGTATTTGTAGGTATTTTTTTTTCACAATATCTTGTTAATTATTAAATCTGGTCACACTGCTGTTCTCGATCAAATGTCATGTCATTGTCATGGTTCTGTCATCTGATTCTTGTCATTGTCAGTGTCAGAAGCTCAAAAAAAGTCAGGTCATTTATGGACCGAAATTTACATTTTATGTAAAATTTGAACTAATATTAAAAAGTTATGAGGCTTACTTTTTGGCATCAACAAAATTTTGTTACGAAATTTATCGTTTAACTACGAAAGTATTATATTAACAATTTAAAATGATACATAGTTTATTTATAATTAATCCATCTGGGTAATTGTACACGTCTTATTTGCACTACATAAAATTTCAGTTGAACATTCTGATTGGTCAAAGAATTACTTGATATTTGTAATTACTATTTCAGAGATGTTTTTCTAGAGAAACATTGGCGCAGTGTTATACCCAGATCAGTATGTGACTATTATTTGGAAGCTCAGCGAGCATCACCAAATGTAAGTAAATATAAATAGTAAAGTTACTAGTAGGTCTTTTAAAATTATTATATTTTTTAATAAATTTGAAGAACTTTTTTGCTTATATTTACATTAATATTGTTTGTATTAAATTGACTATAGGTAAACTAGTTATAAAAGCTAAAATCTGGAAGAGAAAAAACGTTTTGTAATTCTGTATTTAAAATAAGGTATTTGAATTGAAAGTGGCACTATACCATGGGACTTGCATGATAATTCTGATGGAAATGTCTTTTTATATGATAATTGAATGATAATTTTTTTCTTATTTATATGATTATCGTATTATTTATTTCTTTTAATTGGCGGTATATTTTAAATACATATTTTAAATTTAAAAAATAAATATTTATTTTTTAAATTTAAAATATGTATTTATGTTATATGTTATATATATGTTATTTCTAATAATTTTAGACAATTGAATAATGTCTAAAATTATTCAATGTCAATATCAGTAATAATAAAGAGTCCATTAGACCAACTTTTAATCTTGCAAAAATTGACTGCGAACTTCCATTAGTTATAATCATCAACAAGGAAAGCATAATAGATTTACCATGGGAAAGATCTTTGTTTCAGAGTTCAAGAGTATTCTTTTAAAAGAAGCAGGAGTGTATAAGCTTAAAGACATATAACTGATATAAAGCATTGAGACTGGGAAGTGCAGTCTGTGAACATGTTCAAATTATCCCTACCATTACATCAGATTTGTTAAAACATAAACCCTTGCAAAAGAACACTAGTTTCTGCCAAGGATAATTTGCAAGGCTATTAAAACTTCAAAAGTTCAATAGAGCAGATATCTGTCGCATCTGCTTAGGGATCCTATAATTAATTAATTAAATACAAAGCCAAGCACACCACTGGTAGATTTCAAGATACTGTAAGTTCATTCTGCGTAAATTTGACCAAAAGTCAATATTCAATAGTTGTAGGTTCAATAGTCTATCTACCAATTAATAATAATAGTTAACTATGACATCAAGACGTCAAATACTTTAGTCACCCTGTGAATTAAAATAAGTAAAAAATAAGTTCAGATTAACTTCCATTCAGATCCTTTGCCGCTTCGCCATTTTCCAGTTCAGATGTCGATTTTACAATAAATTAAATACCAATAATTCTACTTGTATATTATTCTAATGTTGTACTTAGAAAAATACATTGTGCTTGTCACTGGCTGCACTCAATTTTTCTGTCTAGAAATTCTCTGGTTTCAATTTTAAAAGTTTTGTAATTAGATGGGGTAATTCATCTTTAAATACCGATAGCAGCAATAAAGTATTTTGAACTTCACAGGATGTTCCCCCAGTGCTTGCTGCTCCTCACCATTATTTAATATCTATACAAAGGGGTGGAGTGGCTCTGGTTGCGGTCAGTAAACAAGAGGTTGCACCTCTCTTCGTTATAGAGTTTCTGCACAGGGTTGTTGACACATTTCAGGTACTAATTATAAGATTGTCTGTACAATTAATGTATAATTTTTTTGTAATTTCAATTAAAGCTTTTACTAAGTTATTATTTCTTCATAATCAAAAGCTCAAAGCCAGCTGGATGTGAGCCTCTCGCATTGTAAGGTGAATTTGCCTTAATTGTCTACTTTATATATAATTTTAATACATTTACTGGTATTTATTTATACCCAAGCCCCTTGAGGAATGACAGTTAAAGAGAATATTTTATTTAAGAAGTAAGGGTGACAAACAAACACACAGTCCACCTGATGGTAAGTGGATGCTGCAGATTGTAAACATTACATGTATCCTTGATTAAAAATCAAAATGCAGATGTGTTGTCACCCCTAAGGACTAAAATGTAATTAATACCTTATTACCAGATCTTAAAAATAAAAAAAAATATGTCGAAGACATGTTGAGTCCACCAACATGAATTAAGACACCGTGGCAGCCTTTTCCTAGGCCTAAAATCTTCTTAGAAATGAGAGAAGGCCTGTGCCCAGGAGTGCGACATAGTAGGCTGTAACTTTAACTTTACCAGTGAAAAGGATTTTATTACTTATCATACAAAACAAAACAATAACACTGGTACTCAGTGTGATTGTGGTTTTTTTCTACAATTTTACCACATGTTTGAGTGTATAGGAAGACATATGAGGAAACCAGCATGTCTGAGGAATAATATATATAAAAAAAAAATATATATATATATATATATTGAAAATGTGAAGTGTGCCTGAACACATTGGTGCAGCACCATGTACTAATTGCTTCGTAACCCTCAGAAATAAGAGGGGGCTTGAGCTCATCTGTATGAGCTCAGCTGTAACTCTTTTTTACTTTATAATGATAATATAAAATAATTCTCAATTTATTTTACTAATACTACATACATTCAAGTTGTTTGTAGTCGTCATTTTAGCAGTGGACTTTAACAAATTGTAATGATTAAAAATAATGATTGATGATACATACATTTACTTTTGTTTCATTACAGGATTATTTCTCGGATTGTACAGAAACTATTATAAAAGAAAATTATGTTGTTGTTTATGAGGTAATTTTTTTTATAAATTAATATGTATTTAATTTTAAAGTTATAGATTAATACATAATAAAAAATTATTTTGTTTCAGCTGTTGGATGAGATGTTGGACAATGGTTTTCCA
This sequence comes from Parnassius apollo, assembly GCA_907164705.1. Lineage (NCBI taxonomy): Eukaryota > Metazoa > Arthropoda > Insecta > Lepidoptera > Papilionidae > Parnassius > Parnassius apollo. Next base: position 9,969,488 of record CAJQZP010001125.1, read on the forward strand.
TTAGCTACAGAAAGTAATATACTTAAAGAATTGATTAAACCACCCAACATACTCAGAACGATTGCCAACACTGTCACTGGGAAATCTAAGTAAATAAAATATATATGCAATTTTTTTAATTGTGAGATTTAGTGTAGTTATCTAAAATTGTTTATATTTTAGCGTTTCTTCAATATTACCATCTGGTCAGTTATCAAATGTGCCGTGGCGGCGGTCGGGCGTCAAATATGCTAACAATGAGGCATACTTTGATGTTGTTGAAGAAGTAGATGCTATTATAGACAAGAGCGGTGCCACAGTGTCTGCTGAAATACAAGGATATGTAAGTCAATAAGCAAATTGTTGAAGGCAATATTAGTTTGAGTACATTACAAATTTAAATTAAGTTATGTAAATAAATAATAGATTTCGCGTAGGTGATGTCATAGATTGCAGTCGATAGAATAGAACAGATAAAAATTTATGTAATGGTTGTGAAAGAAATGTTCAGTTTATGTAAGCTTAAAACAAATGTCAGCTAAATGGTCAGGATTATTCTTTCTTATCCCTTATCCAGGATTTGCCCTTTGACACATGTCTTAATCCTTCAAATATTAAGGAAATATTCACGCTAACTGATATACTTTTTACGTTTATAGGAATGTCCCGGGGGAATATATAATAAATCATGTCATAGATATTTATCTCTATGTATAAAAATCAATTACTGTCCGTTAGTCTCATTAAAACTTAAAAACGGTTCGACAGATTTTGATGATTTTTTTGTGTCTTTGAATGGGTCCCTACATGGTTTGGATTCACGTTTGGACCCTGTTGGTGGCGCTGTTATCGAGATCCAGAATTCATCAGTGCGTAACTGGGCAGATCTCTAGTAGTCATATAAACTAGGGATATCCGGTAACTACCCGGTGTTCGGTCTATCCAGCCTAAAATTACTATCTGGCCAAATACTTACTGGATAAAAAACAGCTATCCGGCCGGAAACCGGATTTAAAAAAAAAACAAAATATCGAATTAAATACTTCATTTATATCACTTAAAAATATAATCAGTAATCAAAAAAATTTTCATTTTGAAACTTACAGAATTAGTACTCGTACTGCGCTAAGGCACAGCATAAATAATAGTACTACGTAGCTAAGGGCAAATTATGATGAATGAATACTAATTTCTCTGCATCAAAAGGTAACACGCGGTTTCATCTGTCTTCATAAACAAGGCGAGCTTCAGAAAAAAACTTTCGCTGTACACATTGCTGCAGGGTACTGAAAGATAGATTTTTGCAAGCTTTGATAAATTTGGGTATTGTGTAGCAATACCTGCCCACCAAATATGAGGGTCACGATCGCGAACAGTTTGCACTGACTTTACTTTTCGCTTCTTGCGATGCAGCAAACGGCAATGTTCGGTAGAATATATCCGGCTATCCGGCAATAAGACTCGCCGAATATCCGGCAAAACTGCTATCCGTTTCATCTCTAATATAAACATCCTATTAATATATCTAAAATATTAAAAAATATAACTTATAAGAGAAAACCCAAAGTAAAGATAATGGCTATTTATTAACCCTTTAAAAATGAAGGAGACCTAATGAATAAAATGAATAAAGATAAATAGATGAATGAATGTTGAATGATGCTTATCATTCTCGACCAGTCAGTCCACACAGTGGTAAGAAATTTAAACATAGATGTATCAATGCTTAAGTGACCTAATATAAATACAACATAATTATAATGGCTAATATAAAAAAAACAGTGTAGATATTTTTTAATTGTAGATTGATTGCTGCATCAAATTAAGTGGAATGCCAGATTTAACACTCACCTTTGTAAATCCCAGATTATTTGATGATGTTTCTTTTCATCCATGTGTGAGATTTAAGAGATGGGAGGTAAGTTAAATATGGAGAGAGGTGTTTGTAATTATAAACGATACTTATAAAGTTGTTTAACATCTGTTTTTACGTATTTTAGTCCGAGAGAATATTATCATTCATTCCACCTGATGGAAATTTCCGATTGATGTCGTATCATATTGGATCACAAAGTGTTGTGGCTATTCCAATTTATGTTCGGCATAGTCTTACACTAAGGTCTAATGGAGACCAAGGAAGATTAGAACTGACTGTTGGACCAAAGCAAACAATGGGAAGAACGTTGGAAAGTAAGTATTATTTATAGTATTCAGTATTTATGCAGTTTTATTTTAAGTATTTACTTACATATAGTCTCACTCTGCTATAGACTTATATACTCATAGTGTTTGGGCACAGTCTAACTATTACTAACAGTCGGTTATCGAAGGCGTCTAGGCGGGGCAATCGTGCGGTGCGGTACGAGGCGAGACGCGGGTGGAGCGCTCCCGAGCGGCTGTTAAACCCCTATTACACTACCCTGAATCAGGGTCCCTACGCCCTGATTCAGGTTGGTGTAGTAAGAGAAAGGGAGTAAGGGTCCCTAATTAAGGCGTTAAAGTGGACCCGGTCTGCAGTGCCCTTGCCATCGTGCAGTGTAATAACACTAAGGGAGTTAGGGTACTTATTCGATGCACGATGCAAACGATACATCAATTCTTTCAAACATCGATATATCGTTCATAAACATTCTTCTTCATGAGCGATGTTTTATAAACGATGTTTTGGCTTGCCGTCAAAAGTTATGAAATAACCAACTATCGAAGGTATAAAATTCCGTATGTTAAAAGTTGCAAACGATGATTATCAGAATTTTATGTTGCCGAAAAATAAATATTCGAAACAAAATATGTTAAAGTTAGATAACGTCTAAATTTTTAAAGTTAAAAGGTTTACGAGTATTTAGCCGAAATAACCCAATCCCGAAAATTTTAATTACGAATCAACAAACAGGCGAATGGTCTTTCAGCCTAAAATAAATATACTTGAACATCAGAAATGCAATTGTCATCAATCGGTAATTCCATTTTCGATGTAAAAGTATAGTTATTTTTACTGTGACAATTAATTAAGATAAGTTTACAAATATTGAAAATGGGTTAAAATTGTTTTATTCATTTTTTTATTAATAATTATATTGTTTGAGCTTTAACTTAATGAAAAGTTTAAGTACAGTCTTATTAGGTGTAGTTATTTTGTAATGGAAATTATTTTATCAGCTTACGGTACTTCATATTTTGTTATAATCATTTTTCTAAAATATTGATTTTTATGGATGAACGGTTATACACCTATTTGTATTTCGGTATAGTTTCGTAGATGTATTCAGAAAATGCGATAATACTGACGGTAACATATGAAACTACCATAAAAATTAACGCACCACATCTTATGAAATAAAATTATAACAGACGACGAGTTTCATATATTACATGTGGGATGGCATGAAAGTATTATTTCCCGGGCTTCATAGCCTAGATAAGATCTACTTGCCTATCGTGGCCCTGACTCAGGGTAGTGTAATAGGGGCATTAGTCGCTCCGGAGTTGTCCGCTAGAGTTGTCCTGTTTCGTTAATAAATTTAAATGGTTCACACTACATGTGCGGTAAAAAACTGTGGGTCCTCCTCATTTACAGATAAGGAATTAAAGTTTCATCAGTTTTCACTTTTCACATACACATGAATTTCTTTAAACGTGAAAATAAAATCAGTTCTTTATTTTTTTATTACACACCGTTCTGACAACCCTAGCAATTTATTGTTTATGTCTGCATATTTTTTGCAAGAACAATATTACTGTGGCCGGCGGAGATCGAACTTAGTTTGTTTATATACTATAAAATATTATATACTGATAAGAGTTCAGTGTAGCAAAACATTCGGGATATCGAAAAAAAAGTTACCCTATTTTTTTAAATTTTATTAGGAGTTTAAATCAATCATATTTTGCCCAATTTCGGCTAGCGACTTTGCTTTTTGCCTGCGTCCACAATACGCAGGTCGTTGCCAATAATCTAAGGCGCTGGCCTGTTGTCTGTGAATAAAATAACTCTCCAACTCTCGGAATCAACAAAACCCATTCCAAGGGTTGCGCGGAACATCTTTTACGAAACACTGGTAGCATCTCGGTTTAACATGTGTTTCTTGCGTTTACAGATGTAGCACTTGAAATTTGTATGCCAAAATGCGTATTAAATTGCTCTCTAACAGCTAATCAAGGAAAATATTCATACGATCCAGTGAGTAAGGTTTTATTATGGGATATTGGGAAAATTGAGCTTCCGAAGTTGCCGAATATAAAAGGATCTGTAAGTATGATTTTTTATTTAGTTTATACAATGCAAATTTAAAATACATAGGTAAAATATTCAGAGTGACGATGGGCATTAGCGTCTAAGATGCAAGACGTCTGGTTTTACGATCGTCAATCTTTTTGCAACGCGTGATCATTAAGACAGTAGAATTTGTCGGCTGTTGAAGATGAACAATTTTAACATACAAATTTTTGAACGTTAACTATTAAATGCTCTTGCAAAAAAAATACGGGCACTTAAGCAAAGAATCAATTTTATTGTCACTGATGATTGATATTGATAGATAGAGATTAATAGATTGATAATTTTAGGTAGTCATATACTCAGAAAATTGTGATTTTGATTAAATCAATGAGAAATAATGGTAAAGTTCAAACCGCTAGTAGTGTACTGAATGAAACACGTTTTATTGTTTGTTATTTCTTTAATAAAGTAAAAGCAGATACAAATCGGGTAATAAACGAGCACATAGTCCACCTATTGGTAAATGGATGCTGTGGCCCCATAGACATTTATGCTCAATTAAGAATATTAAATGCAGATGTGTTGTTACTCCTGAGGATTAAGATGGAATGCCTCGTTTCCAGTAAAAAGGGTCTGCGGTTCTCTACACTCACCATACGAAACACAGCAGCAATAAGCTGTAATTTTACACTGGTATTCTGTGAGAGCCTGGTCGTATTTGATCGTCCAACCCCTTTGTACTACAACTATAATATAAGTGTTATAAGATAAACATTTGTTCTCATGATTTTTTTCAATACACTTATGCATCAAACATTGTTTGAAATATCTGTCTATAATTTTTTAACAAACTTGTAAGTACTAAACTTTGACGTACGTATATATCAAATAACAAATGAAAGAAACAATCAGCCTCACTGACCTCTATATATACAAGTACGCTGGACTGGCTATACACCGTGACATGATGAAGCGATTTGATTTCTGATGATGAATGCCACAAAGCACGGTCCTGAGCTACCTGCATCCATCAACTTCCTGCATTTCTTACCAGGTTTTGACTCCATCTTATGGGGGAACGTACCTACACTACCTAACACCTACACTTCACCTGCCGGTACGAGGCTGCCGCTCGAGAAAACCTTTTTTCCCCATCGGTATTCGGTTCTTCGAGCTATATGGCCGGTCAATTGCCACTTCAGCTTAACTAATCCACTGGTCGATGTCGGTCACTCTGGTTCTGCTGCAGATATCCTCATTCTTAAGTATAAACCCCTCTGATCATAGTCCTCTTCATAGCTCGCTGAGCTACTTCGTGCTTCCAGCAGTGAAAGACCTCGTCTCAGATCCATAGGTCATCACTGACAACACGCACTGGTTGTACAATCTAGTTTTGAGGTATTCCTGACGAGAATATGTGTTGTAATCTCCCGAACGCTGCCCAGTCGGGTTGAATCCGTCGGTCGAAGTTGAACTTACCTAGTCGGACTATTTGTCCCAAGTAAAAATACTCGTCAACAACTTTAGCTAAGTGCTCCCAAAAACCACCGGCATAGGTCTGACATGGACATTACACATGACTTTTGTTTTGTCCATATTCATCTTAAGACTGATCCGTTGGGAGACACTATTGAGGTCATTGAACATAGTGCGTAGGTCCTCCAAAGATTCTGCCATAAGGACTATATTGTCGGCAAATCGAAGGTGAGTGACGTACAAGCCATTGACGTTAATACCGTATCCTTTCCAGTCCAGTAGCTTGAAAACGTCTTCCAATGCAGCAGTAAAGTATTTCGGGAATATTAGGTCAGCCTGTCTTACACATCTCTACAGATTGGATTGGATTAGTTTTGTACTCTGGTTTTGTACTCGGATAGCCATCGTAGCCCTTAGACCATTCAAGTAAAAAATTATTAAGATAGATAATAACAAGACACTACACAAAATAAAAATAAAAACATAATTTCTAAAATAATTTATTGTCTACTGTTCATTTAGTTCTAATATTATAAAAAACAAATCAGCTGCTATAATAACGCCTATTCTAATCAACTACAGGTCTGTCTATAGACAGTAAATATTTTCTACTATATAAAAATTTATGTTTGTTCGTACTTTCTACGATGCCATACCGTTCATCAGATTGACGCATGGTACAATTAACTAACACTAGGTGGCGTGCGTATTATACTGACTATTTATTTGAAAGTTATAGTTATATATCATTCTATTTCAGTGATTGTATTATCATTCCTAATTATACAATATAACTGCTCCACATTTTAACGATATCTCCACAATTATTTCTTCTGCGGCAGAAATACGCCGGGTGCGAGCTAGCAAGATAATATAAAAAAATATAAACTTTGAATTACATAGTTATCATTTATTTACAAAGTCATTTTCGAAATTAAAATTACAATATTAAAAAAAAATAATAAAAAATAACTGAAATTATCATACAGTCCTACTTTCCGTGGTATCGTCCCAAGAATGCTGGCTACGTATTCTCTCTGAATGGCTATACTTAGCCTTCAAACGAGAAAACAACAAACTAAACAACTTCTTATTACCAGCAGCGATGATCAGTTTGCAGATACAGTTTTTTAGGAACTACACCGCACGTGCACCCTACGGACCAATAGTCTCTACAGCAAATTGCACAAATATGTACTCATCTTCTAGATACTCTGGGCTATTTACTTAGTTCAGTTGCCTCTAATGCCACCCCTGCTTTAGACGAGGTAACGCTGAGATGGGATGCTGTCAATGCTTTATATTTCTCTCTCTATCTGTCTCTCAAGCAACCAAAGCCATACTGTCGGGTCTCCTGGTATCGTCTCTAAATATTCTACAAAGATCCTAAATCGACGCAACACTCCTCTTCTCATACGACTCCACCTCTACTACAGCGGTACAGGGAAAGGAATCTCCTCTAGCCGCAGCCCACTAACACACATCCAACGTGGCTCGACATCATCAGGCGACCTTTCGACACTTGGCTATGGCCCTTGAGTTTGGTGGAAAATGAGGAAAGGAAAAAAAAACATTCGAAATAATAATCTAATACTTTTATACTTACTGGTACTGGTATTACCAGAAAATATTGTCGGTATACTGCACTTTTTCAAAGCGGTGCAGTTCTCATGTCTAATAAAACAGTCGTCTGTGAAATTTTAGCAACAAAGGTGATCATTTTGTTTCGGACGCCAATTCACAATATTTATGCTTTTAAGTCATAATTTTAGTCTAGGTTCAGTTGGAAACCTGTTAATTAATAAACATTTGATAATCATCTGTTGTTGGCGACTTTATTTCTTAAAAGATATGGGTAGGAAAGAACATCGATAAGTATTATAGACAAGGAACTCGACAACCCTATTGAATTTTATTGTTTATCAAAATTCAGTAATATACAGCCAAACATGTTGGTATATATGATATTAAGGTTTTTAAGTACTTATATTATCAAATAGTTTTAATTTGTTTAATATTTGCTGCAAATTCACTTACTTGTGAAATGTTATATCACTTCCCTTTTGGTAATGAGTTTTACAGATTATGCACACTCTCATTATTAATAAAATAATTCTTATTATGTAACTAATATTATACTATTCAAACAACATAAAATACTTTCGTTTTTTTAGTTTTAAAGTTCAAAATACGGACTTAAATAAGACTATAAATAAGACAACAGACTTTGGCATATTATGTCAATTTTATTTTTCAAGACATCCTTTAGCGGCGCTTCAAAATGGCACAGTCATTTTGTATGGCAGTCCAGCGTACCTGTATATATAGAGGTCAGTGATCAGCCTTCTCTTCTAATATCAAACAAAAATCTTTTAGTAATAAAGTAGTTCTTTTGTAAAAAACAAAACAACGAGAATTCAAAAAAATGAAACTTATTATCTAAGTTGAGTTGACTATTAAACTGAGATATTATTACCAATTAAATAAAACTATCTACTCTGTAGACGCATTAGATATTACAGATTAATTAGCAAAATATACCAATTAGTCAAACTATTAGAAATTACCGAATAATTGACAAAATATACCAATGAAATGAAAGATTTGTTCAGTTCAAATCACAAGCCATTATTACGAATTATTTTGAAAGTAACTCCTTAAGAAGTACAAAATGTCCAAAGAATCGTCTGCTAAACGGCTTCTTATTTTGTTGGCCAGATAAGCCACTGAGAAGGTTCCTTCGATTTCAACTCTAGTTGTAACCACAGATCTCGGGCAGTTATCCACGAACTGTGAAAGTTCGCCTTTTACCTCCCCGGACTCGTATAAATACATTTCCTTATTGCTTAATGCCTCCTGAAAATTCGTAGTTAGTTTACGCATCAAATAGGACTTTTTTATGCTCGAGTGAAATCTCGTTAAACTCGCGAAATCTTGCCCTTTTTTCGTCCGAGATTAATCTCGCTAAAAAAGGGCGAGATTTCGCGAGAACGAGATTGCATTCCCTATTCATTGGGCACTTTATAAAAAAGTTTTTTATTTAATACAAACATTTACTCTTTCATTCATTATTTTCATACGTGGTAGAGTCACGCTGCAGCTATATTATAGTTGTAGCACGAATGGGTCGACTCGACCGGGGGAGGACCACGCTCTCACAGAATACTAGCGTAAAATAGCAGCTTAATGCTGCTGTGGTTTCGTATGGTGAGTGTACAGATCCGGAGACCCTTTTTTACTGGAAACGAGGCGTTCCATCTTGGTTCTCAAGGGTGACGACGTTTTGATTCTTAATCGAGGATAAATGTAAATGGTAATGGGCCACAGCATCCACTTACCATCAAATGGACTGTGCGCTCGTTTGTTAGCCTTATTCTATTTTTTTTTATTAAAACGTATTTTTTAGGTGTCGGTAGCAACGGGAGCTGATACATCGGGGGCGAATCCAAGTATCAATATACATTTTACAATTCCGCAATTAGCGGTAAGTGGACTTAGAGTTAGTCGCCTCGACATGTACGGTGCTAAATACAAACCTTTTAAGGGTGTGAAATACATCACCAAAGCGGGCAAGTTTCACGTGAGAATGTGATCGGAGACTGACGGCAATGGACCGCCTATTTTTACGGAGTTAACTTAGCGGTACCCTTTGCCATAGATTCCTCCGTTTTATTCTCATGTTGCCAACTTGTGTTTCATCGTTCCAGATTATGAAATCGTCAGTCCTAAGTGATAACAGTTGAATATTAAAATTAGTAATGTGGCTGTCGTACTCAATTTTTTTTAAAATCAATTTTATGTTCATCGTTACAACCTATTATATTATTTATTGTGTTTTTACCTCCATAGCTATCTATATCATTATTATTACTATTATGTTGTAAGAATTACTATGTTTTCCAGCTTTGACAGGTTTATGTATTATGTTAAGTTATATATTTCTTATTTTAGAATACCACTTTAAATTTAAAATTGTAAATACGTCATAAGGGCATATGAATACGGTTAATTTAAAATGATAATTAATATTTTCTTAGGCTGTTTAAAAACATTGGAAGCAAACTACTAAAAAAAAGTTTAAGTATAATATAAGTTAACAGTATAACAGAAATTGTAGTTACTAATAGATAACTATACTTAAATATTGGTATTTATTTTTTGAAAAATTAAAAATATACAATGTTAAAGTTGCACAAAACATGTACATAACGTGATGCAGCACTTGCTTCTCATTAAATTAGTCGTTCTGTTAGTTCTTGTTTTTTTGTTAAATATATTATACTTATTATATTAATATAATTAAATATACATTTGCCCGTTAATATTTACTATGTATACTACAATTTTTGCGATATTAGTCTAAATATTCGTATTAACCAAAATTTTTGGATTAAGCAAAGCGCAAGCCAAGTTTTAAAGTTTTAATTTGTACATCAAATACAATTGTGTAATATTAATTCTGTAACTGGAGTACCTTAGGTATTTCTCTTGTGATTTATATTAATTCATTCTTTCTGTAAATACAGGTACAATTATATCATTCACGCCTTTTTTGTACCTTGACAGACGAAATATTAATATGAACAAATTTTCTATAAATTCATTTTTTTCGTATCAAATTTCGAAATAATGAAATCGGAAATTTTCGGTAAATAGGAGTCCTAATTTCTGATTTCAGAAGGTATACTTGCACGCTAATTTCCGATCGGCACGACCGGGGAAGGACCACGATCTCACAGAAAACCAGCGTAAAATAGCAGCTTAATACTGCTGTGTTTCGTATGGTGAGTGTAGTGATCCGGAGACCCTTTTTTACTCTGAAGTGAGGCATTCCATTTTAGTCCTCACGGGTGACAACGCATCTGCGTTTTGATTCTTAATCGAAGATAAATGTAGATGTCAGGTAGAGTCTGTGTGATCGTTTGTCAGTCTTATTCTATAAAAAAAGAAAACATATTTCAAAAGTATATCGAATGGGACGTCTGTCTATAGGTAAATTTTCATGTTATAATCTACGATTAGTAAAATAAATTTTAGGCTAATTAGATTAAGTTTTACTTCTAGTTCTAGAGGATCGGTATCTCTATTAGGTATGTGATCATAATTAAATATTATATTTTGATATCACGCTATTGTTTTATTTCCATTACTGTTGGCGTTTGTTGCTGTTAAACAATATTGTATTAGGTATAATGACTGTATGAAATACATTTAATACCCATACCCGACTTAAGTTATGCTATTCATACGTGGTAGAGCCATGCTGCGGCTCGACCGGGGAAGGACCACGCTCTCACAGAATACCAACGTCAAATAGTAGCTTATTGCTGCTGTGTTTCGTATAGTGAGTGTAGAGAACCGGATACCTTTTTTACTGGAAACGAGGCATTCGATCTTAGTCCTAACGGGTGACAACGCATCTGCATTTTGATTCGTAATCGAGGATAGATGTAGATGTCTATGGGCCACAGCAACCTATATAAAAAAAGTGTAAGGTTCAGGTTCGACTGCCGTTAGTCTAGTTCCATCACAGTTGTTGCATTTTTCTGTCAAAAAATTCTCAGAGCAGAGCAGCCCGAAGGCAGGAAGTTGGCGGTGTTTCACTCATGTGCCTCGGAAATCACGTAAACCCGTTGGTCCTGCGCCTCTTCGATTGTGTTGGATTTCCTTCCCATCAGACTATGAAAGTTAGAGAATAGAGAGTTGATCTGTGTTCGCGCAAACACTCGGGCACTATAATCCTGTTCCGCTCAGGTGGCTAGTCTCCGTTGAAACTGGCCATCATGACCGAAATTCGGTCTGGAGGAAATTACAATTTATATATGCATATTTATATATACATAACAGCGGTCAGTCTCGATGGAGACTAGCCTCCATTAAGTCTAGCCGCTGTTAAATTTAGTTTAATTACATTTTGGGGTTGCGTTTATCATATACTAGGTAATTCACGAGCTGCATTACTATTGCAGAAATGTTACGTCGGAATCTCGTGATGAAGATTTCAATGATTACATACTATTGGAAGCTAGTCTACTATGTAGGAGATATAGTAGCTCCATAAATATACCTAAGCGCATACTATAACTATACTGTACCACCATATTTTTACATGTGGAAATCCTGATGGACACCGGGCTACAGTAGGTTACGTGAGAGTCGTACCTTTTTAAGCGCAACGTTGCCGCCTATCTTCTTCATCTTCTACAGATCCTATGTATCCACATGATCCTATGTATCCACATTGGTACGAGTACATGTAGGGACCGTGACGGCTTCACTTTCACAGCTACGTCATACATTAAGTCTAACTTAGTGGTGTCCTTGAACCCTTACGATGTTTTCAACAAGATAAAGTGTGATCGCATTTGCGGTGGTACACTAGTCGCGTCGGAACCAAAACTGACCACCATCTGGAAAGACACCATGTTGAGCCATGAGGCAAAATTCGGAAGATACTTGTATTTAAAAGAAATCTTGAACTGTCATATATCATACATTTACTGTATAAAGTTGTAGGTTTTAGATGTCTAATTAAAAGGACTAAAAGAAGTAGTTGAAAGGAAGAATAAGAAAGAACGAAAAAAAAAATCGTTGAAGACTATCTGATAACTTCCATTCATATATCAAAATGTTCTGGGAACTCGTCCTAACTGCCAGGGGAAAGTCAGAACCGCATAGAATAAATTTAATGTAAGACGAGAATGTTAAAATTAAAGTTAAAGTCGTAACCTATATACGTCCCACTGCTGGGAATATGCCTCATCTCATTTCTGAGGGGGTCTTGGCCAAGAAAGTATCGGCCGCCCTGTCCTAATGCGTCATCGACCGACACGAGCTGAGTAGTGAGAGACGGGGGTCCGCACTCTTCCACTCGTACAGCGGTTAGATAGCTCAAAAATCACCACAGAGGCGACATGATGATTGGTAACAATACCAAAACGTCCCCACCATCGTCCTCATCTTTCAGTGCCTTTCCCTTTTTAATTAGCTCTCAGTCAGATGAAGCTGTTAGAGCCACATAGGCTAACAGCGCTAACATCACAGAATGAAGATGCCCCAATGCGAATTGGCGAACTTCACATGTCTTCGAAATATTTTTTTCTTATTTCTCAGACATGCAGATTTCCTTTCTCAGTCCCCACGATGTATTTCTTCACCGCCGAGCACGTGGTTAATCAGCACTTAAAATTGCACTTAACAATTTCATTGATGCCGTCGGGGATCGAACCCGGGTTTCTCGCGTATTGTGAAATTTACCGCAAGCGCTAACCATCTGAGCCTATAAGGTAGCGACATAAATAATCTTTTATTCTTTTATCCATATTTATCTCGCTGATAAATATGGATAAAAGAATAAAAGCTATAATACATTAGAAATGCTGAGGGCTGGAGACGGAGTGGTGGCAATTGCATTTTTTATGTGCTAATAAATCCTCGAGATACATTTTCTAGACGTCATTCCGAATCAAATGAGCGAAACTTTTTTTGAACTTGTTGACTAGACTATAATAACTACGGTCTATTTCTGCTATTGTAGTGTAAAACGTCGCCGCTCACAAGAATATGTCGTTCGTGCCCAAATGGAGTCGGGAAAATGTAACGATTGTTTGGGCATGTTCTGTAAAGATAATATATGTATTTTTGTATTTGTTGTAATTTGATACAAGAACAGTATAACTGTATAACGTAGTATATGCTTTTGAAATTGCTGTGTATTAAACAAATGAAATTCAGATCTTGGGAGTACTGTTGTTACTGGTGATTCATTTTTACTTTTCTTTAATAGAATTACGAATCGTCTGGCACGCAGACTCGACGACTTCCAGCCTCCCGAACAAGCCGGTTTCCGAAAAGGCTTCAGTACCATAAACCACATACATAACCTGCGGCAGATTGTACAGAAGACCGAAGAGTACAATATGCCACTTTGCTTGGCGTATGTGGACTATGAGAAAGCCTTTGATTCCGTCGAAATTTGGGCGGTGCTACAGTCCCTTCAGCGGTGCCAAGTTGACTATCGGTATATCGAAGTGCTGAAGTGTTTGTACAGTAGAGCTACGATGGCTATCCGAGTACAGAACCAGAGTTCGAAACCTATCCAACGCAGAGAGGTGTAAGACAGGGTGACGTTATATCCCCGAAACTCTTCACCGCTGCGTTGGAAGACGGTTTCAAGCTAATGGACTGGAAAGGATACGGTATTAACATCAATGGCGAGTACATCACTCACCTTCGATTTGCCGACGATGTAGTCCTTATGGCAGAATCGCTGGAGGACCTTAGAACTATGCTCAATGGCCTCAATTGTGTCTCCCAACGGATAGGTCTTAAGATGAACATGGACAAAACAAAGATCATGTTTAATGTCCATGTCACACCTATGCCGGTAGTTGTTGGGAGCACTATGCTCGAAGTTATTGACGAGTACGTTTACCTGGGACAAATAGTCCGACTAGGTAAGTCCAACTTCGACCGAGAGGTCAATCGACGGATTCAACTCGGCTGGGCAGCGTTCGGGAAATTACGACACATCTCGTCAGGTATACCTCAATCTCTGAAAACTAAAGTGTACAACCAGTGCGTGTTGCCAGTGATGACTTACGGATCTGAGACGTGGTCCTTCACTGCTGGCCGTGTGAGGACGCTCAAGATCGCTCAGCGAGCTATGGAGAGGGCTATGCTCGGAGTTTCTCTGCGTGATAGACTCAGAAATGAGGGTATCCGCAGTAAAACCAGAGTGACCGATATAGCCCAACGGATTACTAAGCTGAAGTGGCAATGGGCCGGCCATATAGCTCGAAGAACCGATAACCAATGAGGAAGAAAGGTTCTCGAGTGGCAGCCTCGTACCGGTAGGCGTAATGTAGGGCGACTCCCCCCTCACTAGATGGAGTGACGACCTGGTAAGACATGCAGGAAGTCGATGGATGCAGGTGGCTCAGGACCGTGCTTTGTGGCATTACTTGCGGGAGGCCTATGTTCAGCAGTGGACTTGTGAAGGGCTGTAATGATGATGATGATGATTTAATGCAATAACGGTGACAAACGAGAGCACAGTCCATCTGATTGTAAGTGGATACTGTGGCACACGATAATCTTCATCTATCTTCGATTAAGAATCAAAATGCAAATGCGTCGCCACCCCTGAGGACTAAGATAGAATGCCTCGTTTCCAGTAAAAAGGGTCACCGGTTCTCTACACTCACCATACGAAACACAGCAGCATTGAACTATTTTATGCTGGTATTGCGACCAATATACCATAATATAGCTGCAGCGTGATTCTAACACGTAAAATTCATTTCAATTCGTCAATATCAATATGCACCTGTACTACTGTTTAGATTAAGATGTCTTTCCTTGGTATGATAACATTTATCTAAATATGTATTAGTATTTAGAAATTGTTTGAAGTAGTTCTAGGAATAGGAACATTAGCAATGTCGATTACATTTTTTACTACTTTTTATAATTCTTACGAGGTATCAGGTAAAGTATTTTTCGTCACTGTGATTACTCAGATAAGTGACCTCTAGCGGTAGTAACAGATATAAGAAGGCACGTACCTTTGTCCGGCAAACGACGTCTCTATCTTGATAAGAATTTTAGAAAACTAGTGTCAGAAACATGGAATACGCGGTTGAATTAATAATCAGCTCGTTCAACGGTATCCGCTAACTTTTAACAAGACAGTGTCACTGTATTATAAAAATGTAAAGGTATTTATTAAATTAAATTTTTGGTCTTAATACCTAAGGATTAGTGCTGCTTATAGGAAAAAGAGTAGGAAAATTTCTTGACTTATAAATGTCTGTTCAATCATGGTAAGTAAAGTAAAAAGTAAAGTTACAGCCTATATACGTCCCACTGCTGAGCACAGGCCTCCGCTCATTTCTGAGAGGGTGCAAGGAATTGTCCGCCGCGCTGCGCCTATGCGTGTTGGCGAACTTTACATGTCTTCGAAATATTTTTTTTCCTCATTTCTCTGACATGCAGGTTTCCTCACGGTGTTTTCCCTCACCGCCGAGCACGTGGTAAATCAGTACTTAAAATTGCACTTAACAATTTCATTGATGCCTGCGGAGATCGAACCCGGGTTTCTCGCGTACTGTGAATTTTACCGCAAGCGTTAACCTAAGTAAGTAAGTGTAAATTTCAATCATGGTGGCGCCCACTAAATTCTGATAATCCTGGCAATTGCGTTGTGATTATGTTGAATGTCGGCAGCATCGGCCTGTAACATCTAATATCAGGATGTCATTTGCGAAATTATTATTATCTGAGGTATTTACCTATATACTATTCCTACCTGGCTGGAATGTATAATAAATAAATACATTACATATATAATAAATAAAAACCCAACCAGATGGAAGCCTTCGTCAGGTGCGACCAAACGGCCAAGAGTTAGGGAGAAAGGGAAAGAAACTGGCTGAATATGCGGGTGGTATAGAGGAGCACTGCCTTTCAAAGATTTTGAGCCCGGAGCAGAATGTCACGGGGTTCCAGTGGCATCAGATGATCCGAAAAGGCTGACCGGGATTCACTCGTTCGCAGAAATGTCGGATTTCGTTATATAATTTCTTTATATGGAATGGTAATGTCACCAAAAATATCCTTGAATCAGTCAGGTCTATCTCCACAGTATTAGTTTTATTCGCAAGAAGAGTTCTGTCTATATGTTATAAGAAAGCAGTGAACTTCTTTTGCATTTTTTTAAATATTGTTTATGTAAATGGCATAACACCGATGCTAAACTTGAGAAGCGTATTCTAGATGACTACGGACGTAAGCACAATACAATATTTATAAAGTTTTTTGGCATAACGTTAAACAAAGCCTAATGCTCTATAAGCTTTGTCAACAATGTGATCTATATGGAGAGTAAACAATAGTATGTTGTCACGAATTACTGCAAAGTCATTTTATTTGAATTCATTTATAAGAATTTGATTTATAAGTATATAAGTAATTAAAATAAAGATTATTTCGCTTACGGGAGAACGTAACGTAGAAACATTTAGATACATTTAAGTCTAATTTGTTATTCCTACAGTAAATATCTAATTTATTTAAATCATCCTGTAAAAGATATGCGTCCGAGACATTTTTATAACCATAAAAATTTTCATGTCGTCTGCAGAGTAAGTACCAATATCATTTACAACAGCATTGCACTAACTTATTGAACATGTGTCCGTTTTGTGAATCCGTTTTGCCCCTGAATGCATTAATAATACATTAACAAGTCACAAAATTCGTGTACTTAGGCTTCTTAAACAATCTTGAAATTAAACTCAAACTACTATATCAAACTGATTTTAACATTGAGATTATGAGGTTAATCTCTAGATTATATTAGAATATGGGTTTTAAGGTCTACTTAAATCAGAGCAGTAGACCAGCTGGATTCAGTATTTTTGCAACACAACTAAACTGATATATCCTGATATTTTAAATAATATTAACCAATCTAGAATCAAACAGCCTAAATTAGATTTATCTTCTTTTAATTATAAACTGCGGTTGTCAGTAGACATGGGACGAGTACTCGGTTTGGATTCAGTACTCGGCGGATTGGGCCTTTTTTTAGGGTTCGGCCGAGCACCGAGTATTAATGGCCGAGTACCGAGTACTCGGCCTTAATTACATTCCAGATAAAAATGAAGACAAAAGCCTGTTTTTATTATTATTATGTGGGGTATCTATATAGTTTTCTCATCTGGTTGGGATGTATAAATATATAATTATAAATGAAAATGAAAAGATAAATATACATAAATATCAATAAAATAAAATAAATACAAAAATACATAAATAAATAAAAGCCCAACCAGATGGAAGCCCTCGGCAGGGGAGACCAAACGGCCAAGGGTTAGGGGGAAAGGGAAAGAAACCGGCGGACGATGCGGGCAGTATCAAGGAGCACCGCCTTCTGCATTTGAGCCCGGAGCGGTCCGTCACGGAGTCCCAGTCGCCTCAGATGACCAGAGAGGCTAACTGGGATTAGCCCATTCGCAGAGACGAGTACAGGAATAATTTCGGTCGGCAGACCACGCCACATGTCGGTCACCTCGTGAGCCAGGTCCAGATATTTTGATTGCTTATCTGTTTCGGCTTTCACGAGGTTCTCGTCATACGGGATGGTAATATCGACCAAAAATATCCTTGAATGTGCCCGGTCCATCAGCACAGTATCAGGCTTATTCGCAAGAATAGTCCTGTCTGTGATTATGGCCCGGCCCCAGTAGAGCCTGGCGCGGTCATTTTCTAGCACGGCTTCCGGCAAGTACTTGTAATACGGCAATTTCCGGTCCACGAGACCGTATTTCAGAGCGAGCTCCTGGTGTAGAATTCTGGCTACTAGGTTGTGCCTGTGCAAGTACTCAGAGTTAGAAAGCGCCGAACAACCGGAGATGACATGCCTAAGTGACTCACCGGGATGGCGACAAGCTCGACAGACGTCGACGGTGCCATCCTTTAGGATGTATCTCCGATAGTTGTTGGTTATTATTATTATTATTATGTGGGGTATCTATATAGTTTTCTCATCTGGTTGGGATGTATAAATATATAATTATAAACGAAAATGAAAAGATAAATATACATAAATATCAATAAAATAAAATAAATAAAAAAATACATAAATAAATAAAAGCCCAACCAGATGGAAGCCCTCGGCAGGGGAGACCAAACGGCCGAGGGTTAGGGGGAAAGGGAAAGAAACCGGCGGACGATGCGGGCGGTATCGAGGAGCACCGCCTTCTGCATTTGAGCCTGGAGCGGTCCGCCACGTAGTCCCAGCCGCCTCAGATGACCCGAGAGGCTGACTGGGATTAGCCCGTTTGCAGAGACGACTACGGGAATAATTTCGGTCGACAGACCACCCCACATGTCGGTCACCTCGTGAGCCAGGTCCAGATATTTTGTTTGCTTATCTGTTTCGGCGTTCACGAGGTTCTCGTCACACGGAATGGTAATGTCGACCAAAAATATCCTTGACTGTGCCCGGTCCAGCAGCACAATATCAGGCTTATTCGCAAGAATAGTCCTGTCTGTGATGATGGCCCGGTCCCAATAGAGCCTGGCGCAATCATTTTCGAGCACGGCTTCCGGCAAGTACTTGTAATACGGCAACTTCCGATCCACGAAACCGTATTTCAGAGCGAGCTCCTGGTGTAGAATTCTGGCTACTAGGTTGTGCCTGTGCAAGTACTCAGAGTTAGAAAGCGCCGAACAACCGGAGATGACATGCCTAAGTGACTCACCGGGATGGCGACAAGCTCGACAGATGTCGATGGTGCCATCCTTTAGGATGTATCTCCGATAGTTGTTGGTCTTAATAACCTGATCCTGTATTACACAGACAAAACCCTCGGTTTCCCCGAAGAGGTCACCAAAGCGTAGCCAGTGGAGGGAGGTTACTGTGTCTACGAAAGGCCCATGTATAGACTTGTAGAACCTCCCGTGGAGCTCCTTCTCCTTCCATACGGTCTCCCGGTCGGAAATTGTCTGCACTGCCGGGTCTTGCCATTGCTCGTTGGCTAAGGATATAGGGGTAAGTCCTTTATCACAAGAAATGACGTCCTTATAGAATGGATCATCCGGTTATTATTATTATTATTTGGAGTATCTATATAGTTTTCTCATCTGGTTGGGTTCTATAAATATATAATTATAAATGAAAATGAAAAGATAAATATACATAAATATCAATAACATAAAATAAATATAAAAGTACATAAATAAATAAAAGCCCAACCAGATGGAGGCCCTCGGTAGGGGAGACCAAACGGCCGAGGGTTAGGGGGAAAGGGAAAGAAACCGGCGGACGATGCGGGCGGTATCGAGGAGTTATTATTATTATTATATTAGACACATTAAAACATCAGGAACATGAGAAACAGCAGAAATATTCAAAATGTAAGAGAGGAAGTGATGCAAAAACACTAGTTTTCGGCACTATTTGGGTCTAGTTTGCTACTTTTTGCTTCATCATTTGTACATTGTATCGAAAGAAAAGTATCGAGTAAGTACTTGTATTTACTCGTTTCGTTTCATCCCTAACTTTGTGTAAGGGAAATAACCGCACGCCGCCCACTACCGCGTTTTTTAAAGCTGAATATTCAGCCAAGTACTCGGCCCAATCTAGGCCGAGTACTCGGTGGCCGAATACTTGGCGAATCACTACTCGTTCTATGTCTAGTTGTCAGTACGTGGCAACTTCGGCAGTTTTCCCTCTTTTTAGACAATTTATAAATAATTTTATATTATAATAAATAATATTTTTGCACACCGTACGAAGTCCTTAATAAATACAAAATGTTTACTTATTCCATACAGCAGTATTTCAGCTGACGCTTACAATAGCAAAACCTGAGCTGTTAACGTCAGTACCCTTTTAGTGTCAAAATATACTAAAATTACACAATAATACAAATTAAACTCATGAAAGGGTAAAGTAAAAATAAAATAAAATTTAACAATTTTTAAGGATAACAAGATACCGCTTTGTGTATGTGTGCGTGTGGTATGCGTGTGGATGGGGTGTGGATGTGGGTGTAAATATGGTATATATGGATAATAAATCAAATTATGGGTTTCAGCATAGATTCCGTTGTGTTATGACTATAACTGAGACTTGTGTTTATAAGTATACTTTGATGAGATTTCAGAAGTAGGCTGTAATTATGGAGCTTTCATGCATGAGCTTAAAGCTCAAAGAACCTATCTAGTATGTTGCGGGTTCTTGTTTCTATTTGCGATTCGAAACAAGAACATTTATGCAAAACACAGACTGTTTTTTGGGGTCAAATTGTGTTGGCATGGCATTGCAACCCTTATTCTATAAATCTATCCGGTTTATCTCCTTGCCTTATCGAAATTTGTTTCAGCCGGCGTAAAAAGTAACAGTTGTCAGACTGAGTTTTTCGCATTTATAGTATTGAAATGAGTACTTAAATAGTTTTTTTTAAATATTCAATTAAATGTTCATTATCATGTATTTCAGTTTTGGTCTATAGTTCATTAAATTGGTGGTAGAGGAGAGAGCTTTAGCAATTTAAATTCTTTGAATCACAGCCAGCCAGTCAACGAAAGACTAAAAGTATTGCTGAAAGGTACTAAATAATTCAATTTTTATTTTTGCAACCTATTTATTTGGTACCAATAATAAAGAAAAAGTGAAATGCTTGCGGCACTCGCTATATTACTTATAGAGAATATTATGCCAAATTTTATTCTGTAAATAAGTAGACCTTGCGACAAGCACAGCGCTCCATGGGTCCTGGCGCCCCAGGCTCTAGCCTAATTAGCCTGTGGGTAATTCAGGCCCTGAGTGTAGTGTTAGGGATATGAAGTTAAATGCTAGATAGTGAACGCAAAACACACGTACGAGTAATCTTCAGCATATCATAACGCTTGACGACTTTGTGTGATATCAATTGGAACTAATAGAGAAGTTTCATTTTTTTTTTAATTTTTTTTTGAAAGTTTACTAATTTAACTATTTTTTATCAATAATTACTAAAAAATGTAATTGTTACTAATTTTTTTTAAATGTATTTAAAGTGAACCATTCTTTCATTTATACTGGATTACCTTTTTACCGTCTGGAAAAAATAGGGTGTAACATGTGAATAGAGTAGAAGCCCATGGCACTGATATTTTACAAAAAAACAAAAACAAAAATTTTGAATTAATCCTTTAAAATTTTTTTTAACAATTAGGTACTTTGCCCTATGCTCATGAGCCTGTAACCCTGCAAAATGGCAAGGTCAAAGATGCCTACTAAATTGATTGTTTTATTGCCGTATCGTAATGGGTGGATATGATTTGCTTCTACTCTGTTCACATGTTACACCCTTTTTTTCCAGACGGTATAAAGGTCGTCCAGTATATAAGTGGCAAAAAGTTAATGCAACTTCTCTATTAAAATTGATTTTAATAAGACACAACTTAAATACGTATTAAGTATTACTTGTTGATTCATCATGACCAATTTTTTTAAGATTTTTTTTATAAAACTGAAGGAACATCTTTACATATATGATCTACATAGATGACTACAGATGCGTTGCCACCTCTGAGGACTAAGATGGAATGCTTCACACCCTAATATTATACCGGCTCGTTGTACCCTTCACACCGGAAAACGGCAGTGCAAGCACTGCTAATTGGCGTCAGAAATAGAGTAAGAGGCTGATAGACTCTTAGGCAGAAAAGAAGTTCTACAACCTAGTGAAATTTGTCACGAAGTCATATGTTCATATCCAGCAGTGGATTACAATGTAACAATGAAGAAAGACGGTAAAAATATATGTTTGTATTCTGTTTACATAAAACTTTATTCAAATGATATTATAAAATGCCATGAAAAAACACATAAAAGTGAGGAAATGGGAAGCAAGGTATTTCTGAAAAACATGTCATTTTTTATTACTACCTCCAATTCAGTCGAATTGCGACAGCTATAAACAAAATAATGTCCTCCAGACCGAGTTTCCTATGTTTTAACGGAGACTAGCAGAGCTGTGCAGGACAAAATTCTAATGCACGTGTGTGCGCGTAAATATAAGTGCGTTCTCCGTTTCCTCTCTCTTACAGTAACGAGCGGAAATCCGATACAATTGGAGATAGATCAGGCGCAGGATCAAAGGTTTTACGTACTTTCTGAGACACATGAGAGAAACACCTACAACTTCCTGACACCGGGCTGCTTGTGAGAATTTCTTGGCACAAAATTGCAATAACTGATTTTGACCCGAGATTCGAACCCGGGACCAGCCATTAGCTCAGCAGTCGCGATTACGACCGCTAGACCAAAAGGGCAATCAAAATAAGTAATAAAAAAAACGCGTTGACGGCACAACAAAGCGGTCATTCTCGGCGCTTATTTTTTACATTTATCTATTCAATTGGACCACCGACGGTCTTTGTCCTAGAAAATATACTGTAGAAGAATTAAATTGAAATCAGAATATCGATTAACAGTCACAAAAACTTTAAAAAATAACATTGAAATTAACATTTTTCGAATTAGCCCACATTTAGGTGCAAGTTTTGGTTTCATCACAGTTTAAAGAGAGTCTTAAACTGTGGTTTTACGTGGTTGGTTACGTTTTTATGTGGTCTGTGTTTTTAGGATTCTTTGAGAAAAAGAAAAGCAGTGTGGGCTTTGAAACGTATTTGAATTTGACGCGAGAAAATTTGAGTTTTTGATGACAGTATGAGAAAAGGAGTTCCGAAGCTCAAGATCGCTCAGAGAGCTATGTGAAGGGCTATGCTTATCACCAGTAACACAGTACTCCCAAGATCTGTATTTCATTTGTTTAATACACAGCAATTTCAAAAGCATATACTACGTTATATCCGCAGTAAAACCAGAGTGACCGACATAGTCCAACGAATTAGTAAGCTGAAGTAGCAATGGGCTGGCCATATAGTTCGAAGAACCGACAACCATTTGGAAGAAAGGTTATCGAGTGGCAGCCTCGTACCGGTAGGCGAAGTGTAGGGCGGCCACCCACTAGATGGAATGACAACCCGGGAAGACATGCCGGAAGTCGATGGCTGCAGGTGGTTCAGGACCGAGTTTTGGGGCAATCCTTGCAGGAGGCCTATGTTCAGCAGTGGACTTGTGAAGGGCTGTAATGAATGAATCATGATAATATTGAGAATGTGTTGATTGGCATCGAGAATAAATTGCAGTGATAATAAAATATTGGGTAAAGCAATTGAGAACGAAACACATTTATTTATTACAAGAAACTGTTATTAATATAATGATCGAATGTACCTACGTGTACTTCACTATTTGAATAAGATTTACTTACCCATTATAGGTAGTACTACTACTATATTTAATTTCATAATGTATATATGTATATAAGTTACTTGTAAGTAGGCATAAGTTCTAAGTACGAGTATTCTTAGAGACCAGCGGCACTGTAACAACGACAGGGCTGATCGATATTTTGGTAATCGAAGGCTGTCGATGACAGGTGAGCTAATAACACAAAAAATATGGAGTGTAGAGGTAAGGAGTACAGGCTCTGTATAAAAAAGTGTCCGTAGGTAAGGCCTAAATAAGGGTGGTGCCACTATAGCTACAGTTTAAATTTTAAAGAACTTTTTATAATTTTTTTATTGCACAGACTCACCATAGTTCTATTTACAATAATTATTTTATTGCTTTCAAAATTTTATTTTCAAAATCACTCAACTTATTTCACGGCGATTTATCATTCCCTGTAGCTACTCGAGCGCTGTTGTGGAGAGTTTTTGCAAAACTGTTTACTGCTTACGGATGGACACATTTTCAACTATTCTCCTGTGAGAGATTGTCCTCCTTACCTCTATACTCCATGACAAAAATGATTAAGTGCAAGTCGTCATTCGTTGGCCGTAGGTAGATGTTGACGCTGTCGATGTCGAATGTCTCACTGTTAAATGATGATTGCAGCAGTCCCCTTGCCTGTGCACGTTATGTAATACTTAGTAGATGTTAGGACTCCT
Source organism: Parnassius apollo (assembly GCA_907164705.1). Lineage (NCBI taxonomy): Eukaryota > Metazoa > Arthropoda > Insecta > Lepidoptera > Papilionidae > Parnassius > Parnassius apollo. The sequence goes on from CAJQZP010001125.1 coordinate 9,993,678, forward strand.
TTTCTGCCTAGGAGGCCGACAGAGATCTGGGATCGTCAGAGATATAGGATCGTCTGGATTTGGGATCGTCAGGGATATGTGATCGTCTATATTTGGGATCGTCAGGGATATGCGATCGTCTGGATTTGGGATCTTTAGGGATATGGGATCGTCTGGATTTGGGATCATCTGGATTTGGGATTGTCAGGGATATAGGATCGTCTGGTTTTGGGATCGCCTGGATTTGGGATCGTCAGGGATATGGGATCGTCTGGATTTGGGATCATCAGGGATATGGGAACGTCTGGATTTGGGATCGTCAGGGATATGGGATCGTCTGGATTTGGGATCGTCAGGGATTTGGGATCGTAAGGGATATGGGATCGTCTGAATTTGGGATCGTCATGGATATGGGATCGTCTGGATTTGTGATCATCTGGGATATGAGATCGTCTGGATTTGTGATCGTCAGGGATATGGGATCGTCTGAATTTGAGATCGTCAGGGATATGGAATCGTCTAAATCTGAGATCTGAAACCAGCCACTTATCTATTTCTTTCCGCTAAAAAACAGCGCGTGCATTGCTGTGTTTCGGTCTGGATTGAGTCCATAGGCTGCAGTAGCACTTACCATCAGGTAGAGCTTAAGTTCGTTTGCCATATCACTTACACACATACCTACTAACAAAAACGCGAACAAGCACACGCACCCACATACATACCAATTTTTTGTTCTTATACACTCTTACATTAATGAACAATAATTAATTGAATAACAAAATAAATATGTGGGAACAAAGATTTATTTTTCTGTAAAGTGATGTCACCAATTATTTATAGACAGCAACACTAAATTAATTTCATACATTCTATATTTTTTAGTTATCACTATACATTGTATACAGAAGAGCAAAGTAAGAATATGACCTTGTTAGGATCTGAAAAAAAAGCAGATTATGATATGTCAATAAATAAATTAATAATAGTTTTTATTAATTTCAAATTTATAGATTTGCGCTTAAAATATATCAATAATTGAACACTTACAGCGGAATATGTTACCAGAGAGATGTTAGTAAACTTCATCGCAGTAAATGCTATCGGTTTCTGAGATCTGTAATTTTTAATGTTGCTATAAATTTGATACTGAGTACTTGAAAATGAAATGTTGGACTATCAATATCGTAACGGCGCAGTCCTAAATATTATTACTGTATACCAAAGCTTATTCAAGGCGTTGGAAGACGCAACCAAGAGAATATATGGCGTGAGTGACCGCGGTACTCGTATTATTTTTTCGACCGCCTCGTTGGTCTAGTGGTACTAACGCGATTGGTGATCATGAGGTCCCAGGTTCGTATTCCGGGTCGGACCAAAATCAATTTTTGGGTTTTTTGTTCAAGAATTTCTCAGTAACAGCCTGAAGTCAGGAAGTTGGTGGAGTTTCACCTCAGTGCCTCGGAAAGCACGTAAAGCTGTTGGTCCTGCGCCTGATCTCTCTCCGGTCGTGTCGGTTACCGTCTCATCAGACTATGAGAGTGAAGGAATAGAGAGTGCACATATACTTGCGCATACACTTGGGCACAACAATCCCGTCCTGCGTAGATGTTTAATCTCCGTTGGAACTGGGCACCGGGACCAAAATTCGATATGGATTACATTATAATTTATTTTGCCTGTTTGGTGGCCACGTGAGACTGAGTACGCCCTGATGTCATAATTTAACACTCTCAATTAACGAGTTATTTAATCAAACCCAGTTCAATATCAAGTTCAAGTAGATAGAAACACTATGACCTTAGTGGACGCTATCAAAATGAATGAAAAATTAAAAACCTAAATTTTAATTTTCATTCGTTTTTGTAGAATATGTACAAGTTCTGTTTTAAAAAAATATATATAAAGTAGGTAATAAAAGAATCGTCACAATGGCCGGAGTCAGCATGATAATAATGTAGGATCTTCCAAGCCGAATTTTGGTCTCGACAGCCAGCCGCAAAGAAAACCAACTGACTTACTATCTGCGCAGGACAGGACTAGATTGCACGATTGCACAAGCACATGTGATATATCGCATATTTTCGACCTTGTGCTGCCGTTGAGAATTTCTTAACAAAAAGCACCATACATGATTTGGACCAGCTCGGGATTCGAACTTGAAACCACATTATATAGTTGCAGTTGCACATATCAATATCTCTAGGTTATAATTTCAGTCTATTTAAAGGCGATATCAGACAGCATGCTGTTTTGACCTCAATTATATCAAGCTCCGTTGAGCATGAGCTCGAACGATGCGTGAGACGAAAAATCTCTGTCAAATCACACTTTAACTGAAAGATCAATCTGAGAAACCTGAACGGAAATTTATAAAAACTAATAAGTAAAATAAAAATGTAATTGTATTGTAATGAAATTAACGCATATTATGATTTTAAGAAAAGAAAACACCTGCCTATATTATTGAAATTATTACTTTTATAAAAATATTTATCTTAATTTGCATTCATATTTCTTTTGATATTAGGATTTTTGTGACCAGCTCGTTTTTATGGTTCATGAGTATATTATCTCGTTGTAATTTTTTTTGAAGTTATATATGTTTTCTAACAATGTTGGCCCTCGAGCTTTTTTAAAACCATTCTCCTTGTGATTTGGTTGTGTATATTATGTGAATATGTAGGTAATATTTTATGTTTATGCAGCACTCGCCTTTGTATAAGGAAAAGCAGGGCACGTCGGCAGAGTGGGCTTGTTTTATACCAGCTACTGTTATAAGCAGCAGACGCTACATCGGCATTCTGAAAGTTTATAGGGGATTAAAATGAAATTTGCATTAGCAATCTGACAAAGTAATGTTAATGTACCTACTTATTTTTAGCTTTAACCTATTTCTCAATAATTTTTCTAATACGACTTTCATTACTTTTTTATTCTTGGAATAATGCTTATTGACATTTTTACATACGAGTAGTTGGATTGTGAGTTGGTGGTCACTAACTATACGAAAGACAGTTGTATTACGCTACTTCATGCTGATATTCAAATAATATGGTAAAATTATGTGATTCATCATCATTATAGCCCTTCCACTGCTGAACATATTACTTCACCAAGAAATGTCACCAAGTAAGGTCCCGAGCAACCTGCATCCATCGACTTTCTACATGTCTTACCAGGTCTTCACTTTATCTAGTAGGGGTACGCCCTATACTTCGTCTACAGATATGAAATTGCCACTCGAGAACCTTTCTTTTCTATCGGTTATCGGTTCTTCGAGCTATATGGCCGGCCCATTGCCACTTCCGTTACCAATCCTTTGGGCGATGTTGGTTACTCTGGTTCTACTTCGGATAACCTCACTTCTAAATTTATATAGCTAAGAAACCCCGAGCATAGCCCTTTCCATAGCTCGTTGAGCCATCTTGAACTTCCTCATACGGCCAGCAATGAAGGACCACGTCTCAGATCCATAATTCATCACTTGCAACACGCACTGATTGTACAATCTTGTTTTGAAGTTTTGAGGTATACCTGGTAAGAAGACGTGTCTTAATCTCCCGAACACTGCCCAGCTGAGTTGAATTCGTCGATTGACCTCTCGGTCAAAGTCGGGCTTACCTAGTCGGACTATTTGTCCGTCTAGGTAAGTCCAAAATAAGTTATCAACAAATTCGAGCGTGGTGCTCCCAACATCTACCGGCATAGATTACATATAACCTTTGTTTTGTCTATGTTCGTCTTAAGACCTATCCTTTGGGAGACTCTATATGTGATTAAAATAATACTACTCATGTTACACGGAGGTTGCCTGTTTAAAACGAAGTATTTTTTCTACTAGGTAATAATTGTAGTATTATTTTAGATCATATATCCAGTAAAAGGTGACAGAGGGAAACGAACCGTGAGATAGGCAGCAGGGTCCACCTAATAACATCTAGAAAATAAAAAAAATGCATTTTTCAAGTGTGGCATGGATGGAAAATATCCCCCCTATGATGAAATGAATACGCGGTAGAGTCACGCTGCAGCTATATTATGATTGTAGCACGAATAGGTCGGATCGACCGGGGAATGATCACGCTCTCACAGAATACCAGAGTAAAATAGCAGCTTAATACTACTGTGTTTCGTATGGTGAGTGTAGAAATCCGGACACCCTTTTTTACTGGAAACGAGGCATTCAATCAAAGTCCTCAGGGGTGACAACGCATCTGCGTTTTGATACTTAATCGAGGATAATAAATGTAGATGTCTGTGGGCCACAGTATCCACTTACCATCAGGTGGACTGTGTGCTCGTTTGGTATCCTTATTCTATAATAAAAATCTATGTTCAACAGTAGACTTTTAATAAGTTGTAATGATGATGAGAGCCAGTAAAAATTCCACTGTTGTATTGGAATTTAGAATTGTTAGGATTAGCTGTAGATCAAAATAGTGCTGCTAAGTTTGGCAGTAGGTACAAAGGGATACACTACTTTTTTTAATCAGATGTAAATCTATAGAATACAATAAAAGTCACACCATAATAGTCTATCGCTGTACATGGACGCCTCCCATAGTAGAGGCCATTTGTTGTAATCGTCTTGCTATTACTTGACAGGCAAATCGGCGATTGCGGTCTCAAACGCAAACGTTTCGTTTCGTACTTTTTACGATAACGCTAAACGTCCGCCACCATCTATAGGTTACAGGATCTTTTGGGTCCATCTATACAATAATTGTGTTTGTTAACCGTGAATTTAAGAAATAATTTGTTTTAAAAATTGTTTTATTCTTTACGTTCATTGTTGGCTTTAAAGATAGTTAATATGTTAGTTTTATACTTACTGCGTGATAAATATCGTCCGCATACCAACATAGCATACCTATTTGAATTAAAGCTGACCCTAAAAATAATTTGTTGCTTACAGCCATAAAAGGCTCCAGTAACTGTAAAAAAAAAACGAGTGATACATTCTTAAAAAAAACGCCACAATTAAAAATTTATATTATACATCCTTACGAAATAAAGAATTCTCTTTGCTTAAGTACATATCTTTGCTACCTCTACCCCATACTATTCCTTAAGTGTCGTAAGAGGTGACAGAAAAAGAAGAGAGAGAAATGAAAAAGGAAATGGCATTATCATTTGCCCGATAGCAACTCAAAATAATAACAAAGTGCTTTTGATAGTCCTGCCTAGCATGGCAACTTGGATAATTTCCACCCCAATGAGGCATTCTGATGTTCAACTATGGACTTTGCAAAAAGTGATTGAATAAACTGTAAAATTTACAGTTTGTATGTAAAATATATAGTGTAAATCATTATAAGAGCTAATAGCTGGAGAGCTAACTCCATTTTATCATTCACTGATTTCAGAAGTATTGGCAAATGCCTAATTCGCTAGTAACTTTATCACCTGGGAATTATTTGACCCAACCTGAGATGGTTTTCCTATTTATTAAAAGTTTAAAATAGAACATATTTAAATGTCAAGCTTGTGAAAGCATGTAATTTTTTATCATTATTTAAATACTATTGTATATTTGGCGTGCGCTGTAACCTAGTCTAAGGTTGTAACTGTACCAACTCCGCCCGGTTGTGATTTGTTTATTTAACTAATGTTAAAATAATAGCATACAAAATTGTAGCTTTGTAATTGTATCTCACGCGTTAGTCTAAGTAGCTACTAGCTCATAGCTAATTCATTTAAGGAGGATTTACGTTGTTTAAAGTTTTTATAAGTTGATAAGTCTTATTGTTTTATTTACTTTCGTTTAATTTCAAGTAATTTTTAATTCTTAACTATTCCAAGCGCTTTGCGGTATTCTTGGTTGGAGCTCAGTTGATCAATGTCTTGTTGTCATAGTTAACCCAGGTCACCGTTTTTATTTTTACCTTTCGGTCTGATCTTTGCACTACGCCACGCTTTTGGCTTATCTTATATTCACCTCTTACATCACCAACGGAATGAAATTGGATGATCAGTGAACGCAAAGTTTGTATTTGTGTTCACTGGTACTGATAAATTATCTTATGATGAGAATACACGGCTTTCGTTAACTTAGTTTTAAATAAAGACTTAAATTGTACGATTTACTAACTATTTAGGTCACGGTTAAAAGCCAAAGCACGGTTACACCTATGTTTTAATTACTATCGGGTCTTTCACATAGTTTTAGCTGAATGCAAACGGTCACATCTAATTTTAGCCATGAATAAATTGAATACAAGTTCAACCAACCGCAATAGTTATAAATCGCTAAATTTAGGAGTAATCGCAATTTGGGTTTTAGTTTTAGCATATACATATATATGTACATACCACAATGACAAACACCACACAGCAGATATTAATCGAGCTAAAGACAATATTAATGAGGTTAACAAGCGAAAACGCATCTTCTAAATTACTGCAGTATCTGTAATCATGAAAATATTATAAATTATGAGATAATTTCGCTAGCTTGTTTTGAAACAGCAGCATTAAGCTGTCGTTTTACGTTGGTATTCTGTGAGAGCGTATCCTCCGGTCGAGTCGTCGCATTCGTGCTATAACTATAATTCAGTCCTTTGAAGTCTGCTTTTAATTTTTAATAAAAGTGAATTTTTCAACACACATAAAAACATAAGAGCAGGCATTTGTGCTTAATTTACGCCTACGTCATACGACACTAGTTGAAACAATAGAATACAATATCCTTTTAAATTGATTTTCTATTAAGAAGAGAAATTTAAAAGGATAGTCGCATGATTACCACTATCTAGGTGAGCGAGCATAACTATGGCAAATGTCCCCCCTATTAGGCAATTTATGTGGGAGGCATATGTTCAGCAGTGGTGGTTTGGTAGGCTATAACGTTAACGGTAACGGTATAACTAGAAGCTGTTAAGCGTGCCATCTTAGTCCATAAAAATGTCAAGCATCTCTAACCTTCTTTATAGCATTTGCTGTAGTAGCCCTCAGAAGGTAATTCGCCCAATACTTTAGTGTTGTTAAAATACCATAATCTAGACCCAAGAAAGTAATAAATATATTAATTTATACATTTATTACAGCATATGTGTCAACTGTTGAACATAGGCCTCGCCCATAGGTAGCATCATATGTTTGCCATAGTTGCCACGCTTGGCAAACAGCTTTTTATTATTTCGAGTTGTAGTTAGGAAGATGTCGCTGCCCATTTCCTGTGTCCTTTCCTTCGGTCGGGTCGTCTCTTGCGACAATCACGGAACGACTGGTTTTTTATGTTGTTGTGATGTACTTTATTATATCTTATTTATTACATTTCTATGTACTACAAATTTTTTAGTAATTTTTCTTTTGTATTCTCATATTAAATTTTTTATATTACACCTACTTCATTCCATCTCTGCATCAACCCAAGATGCACTGCTAGAGAATGTCTCAGGAGTTAAGTCCGCCTATACAGAATTTTGAATAAATAAGTAATGTATTCTATTACGCAACCAATACATGGTGATGCATGTAATATCAATTATATCTATGTTACAATAGTCCGGTCAAATGAGACCTGAAAATAGAAAGAAAGAGTGAAGATACATAAAGTTACAAGCTGATAATCAGTAAAATTGTTCAAAATATAATTATAAATAACATTTTGAAGTTCCCCACCATTCCTGTGTATGGAAAAAAATTACTCAAAAAATAAGTTTTTCGCGATTTTCAGCAAAATGGTAAGTTTTATCATAAAAATACATGTGACAAAAATTGTAGATCATAAAATTATCTACAAAAAATGTCTCAATACTTTCTTTCCCACGAGCCACTGCTTCTGAGATATTACGATTTAAAAAATTTCCATCCACAGGAATGGTGGGGAACTTCAAAATTTTATTTATAATTATATTTTGAACAATTTCACTGATTATCAGCATGTTGCAACTTTATGTATCACCTGTCTAGATTAACTGGACTACAATTGAATTAATGATTTTACTACCACTGTCATAATCACAGTCTAACTGCTAAAAGAGCCAAATAATGTACATATATCCTTGCCTAATTAAACGTTGATGTAGTTTAATATTTGACAGAATTTCTTTATAGTGTTCATCATCCGTTGTCTCCGTGAAGGCCAGTGACTCCAATCGGCGCTGCAATAGACGCAGTAACATTCCTATGTGACTCGCCATGCCCGAGAACAACAGGTCCGTGCAGACCATTATCCATACGCAGGTTTGACCTACAATGATAGATTTGCTTAGTTTTTATTTTCAAGCCAACTAGTAATCTTTTGTTATAAATTGACTACTGCAGCCACCCTAATAGTAAGCTTTGTGCTCATAAAAGCTTGTAATCGCTCTTGTATACAATTTATAATGGGTGCGTTTGGCAGAAAAAAGCGCTAGCAAGCGCTTGTAAGCAAAATGGCGATCGTAAGCGGTAAACGCTGTCAAATCGTAAGTAGCTATTTTCCTCCAGGACACGATGTTAGTTTTAACCGAGGAACCTAACCTAATTTAAATATATGTTTGTAAAGTATTCATATTAAAAACTTACCAATCATGAATTTTTAATAACATGTATATGTTTATTCACGTTATTATATTACTTAAAACTAATATTGCACAAAACAACTTATAAACTCTATTTCAAAACAAACAAATTAAATAAGCAAAATGGCGGATTGTGTCAGCGCTACTGAAGTAGTAATCGTGTCCTGGCCGAAAACTATTTCAGCGCTTGTAAGCGCTTGCTAGCGCTTTTTTCTGCCAAACGCACCCATTGTATGTATTTATATGCAAACATACTTGTATGTACCAAAGAAAATACATGGCTGAGATATAAGTGAACAGTGAGTAGAGTTCGTAAAATGAATGGGTACTTTAGGGTTTAATGAGATAAAGTAGGATTTTCGCGGATATTTGGCATAAAAATTACGTTATGAGCCATATTTAATCATTCTCATAGTAATAAAAGTTATTATTGTAACAATGTTTAACGGGTGACCCAAAAAAACCTCCCAAATTTGAAAGGCGAATAAAACAACTCACTTTTGTCGACCTCGAGAGAGTAATACAAGCGGAAGTAGCAGTTTGTTCACAAGCCATGATGGTGATGATAGATTTCGGGCATCTTCTTGATGTGTATGATTCGTAGTGGACATCACTTCGACCTACATTAACCAGAGGTCATTTTCTAAACATAGTCATTATAAACGGTTGTCATACCTATTGTATATTTTTGGATAAACAAGTTTCTCTCTGCATTCCTTTTGCTTTTATTATCCTTTCAAATGTGGGAGGTGTTTTTTGGGTTACACAGTACAAATAAAGGAGCTATCAGTCTGAAAATCGGCATGGTAATACCCTAATGTGGAAAGTCTTGTACTTAAAAGATAAATTCGTTGTAGAAAACATAATATCAACAACTTATTTAATTCAGCTAAAGTAGTGGCAACAAGAAACATGCACTTTCTGAAGTGGAAATGCATCTTAATGAAAACACGTTCAATATATATATATATATATATATATATATATATATATATATATATATATATATATATATATATATATATATATATATATATATATATATATATATATATATATATAATGTACATTATATACTGCACATCAGGCAAGAATTTCATTTATTGACCAATGAGTGAGTAACGAGCTGAAAGTTAACCAGACGGTATACGAGTAACTAGTAACTACTAACTTTATGTTTTAAGACCACAATTGAACAATTGTAAATAATAGGTCGGGGAATAGTTTCTTCGTATTTGTTTATATAAAATTGAACAAAAATTTCTTTGATTGTACTGTTTGTATCTCGCTGGTTTTGATATCACATATATATATATATATATATATATATATATATATATATATATATATATATATATATATATATATATATATATAGTACATTAAGAAAAAAAAGTAAAAAAAACCACTTTTCCGCCATTTCGCAATTGTTTTACTGTCCGCCAAAATGAGTTAATTTAATGAAGAAATTCGATAGGTACGTTCTGAAGTTTTATTACAAAAAATAGGAAAAATGCCGCAGATTTGTGACGTTTCTAAACATAATGCAGTGTCAGTAAGAGTAGCAAAAAGTTGGTTCAAGCGTTTTCAGTCTGGAAATTTTGATGTCAAAGATGCAGCTCGATCTGGTCGCCTCATACAGATAAAGTCCATGTCATTTTTCAAAAAGTGGTGCAAGATCGGCATATTAGTAGTTACAAAATAGCTGAGGAATTGAGGATTGACCACAAAACAGTTTTGACCCATTTGAAAAAGTCTGCTTATACAAAAAAAGCTCGATATTTGGGTACCGCACGCGCTCGCTCACTGAAAGAAACCTAATGAATGTACTCATTTGCGATTCTCTATTGAAACGTAATGAAACCGAACTATTTTTGAAAAGATTGATCACTGGTGATGAAAAGTGGATCACCTATGATAAGAACGTGCGATAAAGATCATGTTCAATTAATGTTGGTGCATTGATGTTGGATTTCAGATAATTTCATATTTAATATGTAAGAGGTGTACCAGACGGACTGCTGCTGGAAGAACTGCTATTACCTAGAGGCATTGAGTTATATGTACTACGTATCTGCGTATGCGCGGGAAACAGTAGTCCGAGCGCAGTTGATATAAACGCGCGAAAATTGTCATAATAAATAATTGTTTATTTAGATTGTAATTTTTTATTGTAATTTTTTTAATTTTCGTTTGTTTTGCATATGTGCTAATTTAATATAAAATTATTATTAGCGCCACTACGCACTGCATGAATATCGAAGCCACAATAACAGTTGTACTATCTACGGATTGCAGTACAGTTCAGTTGAACATAGTGAGTGTTCGGAATGCCATATCTAGTGCGTAGTACATATATATCGATGCCTAGAGGTTATTATTTTAATTGAATGAAAAAGAAGGTCAAAACACAATTTTTTTTTACATTTGAGACAATATTATTCACCTGATATAAAAATAATTTCGTATTTTTTTCAGTCGTATCATAGATGTGCTTTCTACTCAATGTAAATAATAGTTTCTAGATCGTGTTATTAACGTCTTAAAACATCACTTTCACAAGCTCTTAGTGATAATTAAGTAGTTTAAGCTCTAACGGATAAGTCTTAACGAACGGAAGTTGAAAAATAAATAGTAAGGTGATAGAAAATTGGAACGGATGTGATTTAAAATTGTGTAGCGAAACAAATGTAAGTAGTTACTTAGATATTAAATAGGTACTTCATTTGTGTTTATATTGATGCGAAGCTTATTATATTTAGTTTCGTTGAAAGATTTTGTCTTGATTCGATTTTGTAGTATTATTATAGGAAAACGCGAGCAATAACAACTGAAAACTACCTATCCTTAGAATGGTACCCATTACTGAAACTTCAAGCTGTTTGAAAATTTACGATAAAAGTCATTAAATTAGTCTCATTTTATTTTATTCAGTTTAAGCTTAACGAAAAGCATAATATATGGGAAGTCTATAGGGAATGTATAGAGGTCCACGTATTGTCTTGATATTGTCGTCCGCGTATTGTCTTGGTACTTGATAGTTGCTTGACAAATAAATGAAATAATCACCTCGATTGCTTTTTGATTAATCAGTCGAATAACTATTAACACACTATAATATTGGGTCCTTACATATGAAATTAGCGTTTTGTCGTACTGACCACTTTGATCTGAAATATCTCCTCTTTGGTTAAGAATTCCGAATTCAAATTTATAAATTCATTTAGCTGGTAGATTTGAGTTTTGAAAACAGTCATTCATTTGCTTTTTCCTCATTATTTTTTTCTTTGGTGTCGCTTATTACCGCACAATGGAAAACATGATATCGGTATACTTACGAGTACGAGCTCTACCGTGGCACCAGTGCTGCATGAATTGAGTGAATCGAACTTGCAAACACGCGTCGACTGCTGTGTTACTTTGCTCAACCGACACAAAAATGAAGGGATTTTAAATCGAATCATTACTTGTGATGAGACGTGGATACTGTACGATAATCGGGAGCGCTCGTCGCAATGGCTGAACCCTGGAGACCCAGCCAAATCCTGCCCTAAACGAAAATTGACTCAGAAAAAGTTACTTGTGAGTGTTTGGTGGATTAGCGCCGGTGTCGCTCACTACAGCTTTCTAAAATCTGGCCAAACGATTACGGCAGATATCTATTGTCAGCAACTGCAAACCATGAAGGAAGAACTAGTTGCTAAACAACCGAGATTGGTTAATCACTCTAGACCAGTGCTGCTTCACGACAACGTAAGACCACACACTGCACAAAAACAACCACTAAGTAAGATGAACTATAATTGGAATGTCTGCGACATCCACCGTTCTTCCCGGACCTTGCTCCAACAAATTACCATATTTTACGGAATTTGGACAACTTCTTACGAGAAAAAAATTAAACTCCGACGCGGCAGTCTAAACGGCCTTCAGAGATTTTTTTGATTCTCGCCCCCATGGTTTTTTTAGTAAAGGGTTCAATGAACTACCTATGAGATGGCAAAATTGCATAGATAACAACGGTGCATACTTTGATTAATTAAATATATTTAAAAAAAAAGTTTAAGTATCTTGTGTTCCTCCCGTACAAAACGCCAATTTCATATGTAAGGACCAATTATATTATATATTACCACTTATTGGGTGGCTCATACGCTCTACTTTTTGTTTGTTGTTGTTTATTTATTATGATAAAAAACTAGTTAATCGATAACGGGTGGACCGACACGGACACACAATCATAGACCGAAGAGTTTGTGAATCTTCGAAAGTATACAACTAGAATAAGTATCTTAATCGATTTAATAATTGTATGTCATACATACAATTCTTCAAGGTCTTAGGGCTTTATGAGACATTAACTAAAATTTATATATTACATTGCACTACACTATACATATGTTAGAAGGCTAGTTTAGATGGGGATATAAAAATTATTTACCGTAGCGTAAGTAATATAACACAATATGCAAATTATGATACTGATACTACGGTTAAAAGTTTAATTTTGTAATACTACTTGAGAGTCAGGCAGAATTTGTTCTATTATTTCCGACGACTCTTTGTCCTACAATAAATCCTTAAATTCCCAATAAAAATATTAAGGGCCACTTATCGCGCTAAAGCTGTTTCAAGTTGGAACACGCAATCAATACACGTTAACTAAATCTCATTGAAATTAGTTGAGCGGTTTCGGAGATTAGCGTGGACGAACACCGAGACTCGGGATTTTTATATATTAAGATGGCAATGATTAAAAATATTATAATGCACTTATTCTTACCAGCTAACATTTCGAAAATATATACAGCAACATGGGCAATTGGTTTGTGCTTATCGAACGGGTACCACGATACCCAAACGAAGCCAATTTTCGCGTTTTGACCCTGCCATAGATGAAAGAAGTATACACCGATTGGTGTTAAGTTGTAGAACCATACTCCTGATAAATTTAGCCAGAAGTACCCTGTAAAAATAACGTATAAAATTCCATGAAGGTAATCTATTAAAAAGTAGATAATATATACTTAGAGATGTCACAGTCATTAAGTTGATCGCCACGTGGGTCTAATCACCGTAGCCGTGACGGCTGATGATATGGTTCCAGGTTCAACCAAAGTCTGTTATTGGGTTTTACTCTCTAGAAATTCTCGGCTGCAACCCGGAATCAGGAAGTTAGTGGTGTTTTACTTTCGTGCCTTAGAAAGCACGTCAAGCCGTTGGTATTTTTTTATTTTATAGAATAGGGTGACAAACGAGCACACAGTCCATCTGATGGTAAGTGGTTGCTGCGGCCCATAGACATCTACATGTATCCTCGATTACAAAACCAAATACAGCTGCGTTGTCACCCGTGAGGACTAAGATGGAATGCCTCGTTTCCAGTAAAAAGGGTCTTCGGTTCTCTACACTCACCATACGAAATACAGCAGCATTAAGCTACTATTTCACGCTGGTCTTCTGTGAGAGCGTGGTCCTTCCCCGGTCGAGCCGGCCCATTCGTGCTACAACTATATAATTAATATAGCTGCAGCATGGCTTTACCACGTATCTTCTCTTAATTCTTTCACTTAATCTCTCTCCGGTCGTGTCTGACTGCCGTCCTTTTGGATGAGAGTGCAACCGTGCTTGCGCACACATGATGATATGGCCATGGGTGACAATCGAGCACACAGTCCACATAATCGTTTGGTAGTTTACAATAGAGATGTTGCATCTCTTTGCATTTTCTTTCTCATCTATCACGGGGAGTGCTCTGAGGGATTGTTCGGATTAATCCCAGCCGCCAAATTTCATGAACGAACTACGCGGCAAACCTCCCGATACCATCTACACCATCTGGATGCTTGGCGGTCCACCACTGTATGTTTCACTAGGAGTTTTCTTCCGCGTACGACCTCTCTGTGGAATAGTTTACCACCGGCGATTTTTCTAGACCGATAAGACCTAGGGACCTTCAAGAAAAGAGCTTACTCCTTTCTAAGAGGCCGGCAACGCACCTGCAATTCCCCTGGTGTTGCAGTTGTTCATAGGCGTCGGTAGTCACTTAACATTAGGTGAACCGTATGCTCGTATGCCCCCTCTCCTATAAAAAATACAATACTAATTAATACCCAGACCAGAAACAATTATTTGTAGGCTATAGAAATACTTGTTCCTTTTGGAAATCAGCCCGCAAACGTTTAGCATCTGTGCTGACAACCATCGTTGTTATAGAACAAAACATATTAAACTTAAAACAGAAGAAAAGTTCTGGTTGTTTTTTCAACTTTTTAGATAAAACTGATTCCTCACGGTGTTTTTCTTCACCGTCAAGCACGTAGTAAATTAGTACTTAAAATTTCAGCCAACAATTTCATGAATTCCGGCGGGAATCAAACTTTTAAGCACAGTATATATTTTTATAATAATCCAAATAATATAATTGGTATACTTGATTTGAAAAATGTATTGTGTTTAATTTAGTTTGATGTTTAAGTATGTTGTGATCGTTAAATGAGGTAGATACATAAAAAGAGTTGCAGAAGTTGCTAGATGGTGCTGCTATCAAATGAAATAAAATAATGAAAGTATAAATAATAATTTTATTTAGTTACTTATAGATAAGTTTTTTTAATTGAACTATAACATCATCTTAAATTTCGATCTTTGATCAATTAAGCTACTATGTGTTTGAATTAAAGCAGGATTTAAATAATGGGAATAGAAATTTTATCCCATTTTCTTGCACTTACGAAGTCAGTGATAATGTAATAAGTAGCCTAGATCTAATTATCAAATTACATGGAAGTTCGTTCATTGGTTTTTGAGTAAATCGTAAACGCATTTTTTTACAGATTATTTTATGCACAAATTATTATAAATATAGATGAAGTAAACATTTTAAGAACTTTAAGTTATCCTTGTTATGATTAATAGAATATTCAACAGCTATTGATGTGAATATATATATGAATAACCTTATAGAAGCTAAAGGGTAAAACATAACCCTTCTGTTCGTAAGTCGGATGAAACATAGCCTATACTAAATACATTCAGTAGTTTTTACTTTAATCGTGAACACAAAAAGTTTTTTTTACAGATTCATTAACTGTATAGAATCTTTTAATTTGCTATAATAGATGTTATCTTAGATATGATAAGGAAATAAATTAGCTATACGTACATCGGTGAGCTATACGTAACGCGGTAAGACTCTGACTCTTAATATTTTGAGCGTCTTCGTCAAGCGGAGGTGTAGGCCAAATATCTGCTAGCTCGCGCAGGAGTTGTCCAAACACGTCCTTTTTATACCATAGCACAAATACCTTCGCAATACCTGCATAGAATGTATTTTATTTATAAAAGTAAACTAAAGAAATAGTGTATAAGTGTCCCAATATTATGGAGTTATTGGTATGTCGCGCTGATCGAGTGCATGTCGCAGAACATGTCTTTTAAATATTTTATGTTTACGTGATTGAGCCACGCTGTAGCTGTACTATGGTTGTAGCAGGAATGGGTCGGCTTAAACGAGGTAGGACCACACTCTCACAGAATACGAGCGTAAAATAGTAGGTTAATGTTGTTGTGTTTCGTATGGCGAGTGTAGAGAACCGGGGACCCTTTTTACTGGAAACGAGATATTTCATCGAAGTCCTGAGAGGTGACAACGCATCTGCATTTTTAATTCTTAGTTGGGAAGAAATGTAGATATCTATGAGCTACAGCATCCACTTGACAATCAGGTAGACTGTGTGCTCATTTGTCACCATTATACTATTAAAAATGCAGATTTCTACACGATGTTTCTTTACCACCGAGTATGTGATACCTAGGCTGCACTAAAAGTATCGGGAATGAAATTTCCACTGTTCCCGTCATATTAAAATCTTTTTAATTGAAAACTCCTTGGTTTTAAAAATCGAATACCATTTATTTATTTAAAAAAATATTCTCGGTCTCGTCACAAGGTTTTGTCCAACTTGTTTAGTCGTTGAGAAAATGGAATTGACTCGAGAAAATTCAA
Source organism: Parnassius apollo (assembly GCA_907164705.1). NCBI lineage: Eukaryota > Metazoa > Arthropoda > Insecta > Lepidoptera > Papilionidae > Parnassius > Parnassius apollo. Next base: position 10,010,172 of record CAJQZP010001125.1, read on the forward strand.
GAGCGATGATTTATTATGACTTTCGAAGTGGTTAACACAAAAACAGTGTATTGACCGGATGATTTCTGCATTTGGTGATGAAGCCCCATCCAAAACCACAATTTATCGCTGGTTTGCTGAATTTCAACGTGGACGTGTCAAGCTCAGTGATGATCCCCGTCAAGGTCGTCCAAAAACTGCAGTTACCCAAGAAAACGTTGATGCTGTGCGTAAGCTGATTGAGGAAGATCGACATGTGACATACCGCGAAATTCAGGCAACTTTAGACATTGGCATGAGTCAAATACAAATAATCTTGCATGAACAATTAGGTGTAAAAAAGTTGTTTTCCCGATGGATACCGCATTCGCTCTGTGAAGAGCAAAAAGCGGCTCGCGTTACTTGGTGCGTCAGAACTCTCGAAAGATTCCACGCAGGATCCTCAAATGCTGTATACAACATCGTATCAGGTGACGAATCCTGGATATACGCGTACGAACCCGAAACAAAAACTCAGTCACGAGTTTAGGTGTTCGAAAATGAGTTAAAGCCAACAAAAATTGTTCGTTCACGGAGTGTTGCAAAAAAAATGGTGGCCAGGTTTGTCTCCAAAACCTGCCATGTTACGACTATTCCTCTTGAGGGACAAAGAACGGTTAATGCAGAATGGTATGCTAGCATTTGTTTGCCACAGGTCGTTTCTGAACTCCGTAAAGAGAACTGCAACCGCCGCATCATCCTCCATCACGACAATGAGAGTTCTCACACCGCACACAGAACAAGAGTTTTTAGAGCAAGAAAACATAGAATTATTAGTCACCATCCGCCGTACAGCCCCGACCTAAGCCCTAATGATTTCTGTACTTTCTCTAAAATAAAGAATAAATTGCGTGGACAGAGATTTTAATCACCTGAAGAAGCTGTGGACGCCTACAAAACGGCCAGTTTGGAGACCCCAACTTCCGAATGGAATGGTTACTTCAATGATTAGTTCCATCGTATGGAAAAATGTGTCAAATTTCGCGGAGGACACTTCGAAAAGCAATAAATATATATTTAAATAGTAATGTTGTGTTACTTCCTTGATTCCCGAATTTTTCAGTGCCGCCCTCGTAAGCCACTTAAATTGCAACTAACAATGTCATTGGTGCTGGCAGGTATTGCACTTAGGTTGCTCTTGTTTTGTGAAACTTACGGCGGACGCTTAGCCTGTGGGTTGCCGCATATTTTTAGAAAGAACATAATTAGTTTAAAGATAAGTTGAGGTATATTTTCCCCTTCCTCTTTTATCGCCAATTCCCCCAACCTGCACCCTGCTGATTGACGGACAGGTGGCGGAAAATCTTAATCTTAAACTGCTCAACGCAAATGTCACAGACATATCAAGACTTGAGTAAGTCTGTGCACTAAATAACTTCAAAGTAATGCTTGCCAGCTTCTATTCTTGGAAATGCTTTTGTCTAGCAGTGAACATAAAGAGGTTGTTGATGTGTGGTGTACAATCACTCAAAAAATATCTTTCTAAAGAAAGTAGATATTTTTTCTGGTTATTATACAAATTAATGTATTCATTTAATATATTATTTATTAGTTAACCCATTACTGTATGTAATATTACGTAGAATATATTCAGCATATAAGTAAATTTAAGATATATATATATATATTCAAAATTTCTGCTACATAATAAAATGTATGATATATATAATTTGATAATAGCAGGAATTGGCTTATTTTACAAGGGATTAATTATATATTATTCATTAAAAAAAAGCACTTCATGGAAGTACTACGAGGTAGCCGCGGCAACTCTGCCAATTATAGGCTAACTTCAATTACATCCATAATCAGCAAGAATAGTAAACGCCATCTTTACAGCATTCCTAAATCAGAGTGAACTCTTCAGCGGGGGACAGTAGTAGGAATGTAGGTTGAGTTGTGAGTTGTACCACAATCGGTCGACAAAGGATTTTCTAGTGTATGCCATGCACATAAGGCCTTTGATAAGTAACTGGCATACTAGCCTCTCTCTTCTGAGTCTATGACAACCGGAATGTCTGCATCAATTTGTCACAATTATTAAAAATACATTTTGTAAACGCCTCCTTTGTGGGAAATGCAATGTATCGATCATAAGCGGGTCCGTAGTCTGTAGGCCAATTTTCGGGTAGCTGTGACCACAACCTTTTTTTGGGGGCTGGATCCTTGGCTGGAATTTGTGAGTAAACAGACAACACACAGCACACGCACAACAGTAGGGTGGCGGTAGTTTACGCCATGAAAGCTGCTTATGTTATATTAAGCGCAAGTACGATAAGCAAGTATATAAAAGTAGCCAAATTTTAAACTTAAATTTAGATATTTAAATAATGATATACCGTTATTGAAGTTTTTGAAAATACGAGTAAATACGGCTTCTACTTTTATTTGAAAATATCCCAAATTGAACGTGATTTATAGGCAACAACGTTTATGCCTACCGATAGACCCGTACGAATGTGTGCGTGAGCAATAAAATCAGTTAGAATAATGCATTACTACAAATTTCGAATTTAGAAGATAAAAAGGACAGAATGTTTGAGATTTTTTCTAAATTAATTTTTCTTTACCGTTTGCCTATATTACTTATTCTGAACCTTCTCTGTAATTTTGGCTGGTTATTGCAAAATAACCCTGGTATAAAATCTACCTAAATTTGAACTTAATAGAAATACGTGCTTAGAAGTGACCTGCATCTGTTCAAAGCCAATCTTATTAGTTTCAAACCGAACGTCCTTGGTTAGTTGTTAATTATGATTTCACCCAAGTTTCTGTTGATTCCTAGAGGTTTAAAATAATTAAAAAAACTTTTATTTTATATACTTGTGAGATAATGTTATTTAACACAAACGTTATTTAAATATTCATAGCTCTGAAGAAAAATAAATGACAAAACGGAATCAATTTTCTTACTTAATGCACCGTATCCAAACGTATGTAATAGCGGCACAACATTTTCTACACGGGGTGAGTTCAAAAATGTTAATCCAATGAAAACCAGCTCGCTGAAAACATGGTAACAAATACTCCACACGGATATAATGAATATAATTTTCTGACGAAAATACAATGAGATTCGCTTCGGTCTTTCAAAAGAAATGCCAATATGCTGCATGCAAAATACGCTGAGCGATAAAGATTCAGAAATTTCACGTTTCGCTTCGCTTGTCGAAATTCCCGACATTTTCACGAATACACCGACAAGATAGAAGGCAAACAATGAATAAATATTCAGTTCGAAGGAAGAGGCGTTGATTTTCTTTTCATTTAATATTAAAGGTTGTTAGTTGAAACTTCCGAGTTTTGTTTTGTTTCTGAATTTGATATGAAATGTATAGTAATACTTAGGAATAAGTAATTATAGAAAAAGTAACTAACACCGCAGGCACAGCTGCTATTAAACATTTTAAAGTGATAAATGTGGGTGGGCCCAAAGAATTATAAATGGAAAAGTTTAGAAGTTAAGCGGTTAAACGACAGGGATTGATCGACTTGCTACGCCTCGTATCGAAGTAGTTACTAATAGAAGATGTTAGGCGCCTGTAATTACATGGTATTTGTTTCTTCTAAAATATTAATAATGCTTAAAAATCAAAGGCATTTTTAACTGATTATACTCTCCAAGTCCTTTTGATTTTACAGTAACAACAACAGTTAGTGTAGCGATATATTGATTTTTTTTTAATAAAGACAACAAAAAAAACATTAAAATATAAAAAAATCTCAATCTTCTACCTACTAAATTTAAGTGTCACTGTGCCTTCAACACTATGCCAGCCGACCTTTGATTTTGATGCAAAATGATTTCAGAAACAGAAGAAAACTAGGTATCCTTACAAGGGTGCGGCAGTAGACAAAATGACACCTAGCAGCGGTGGACTCAGCGGAGATACGTGCTTGATTTGGTTGAAACCAATCTTGTCAGCCTCGAGCACAGGTGCAGAGTAGCTAACCTTTCGGATGCATTTCGACGAGTGTGCGCAGGAATTACACGCTTTAATTTCTCTCTCTCTCCTTTCCTTTGTAATGCGTACAGTAAAGAAGTAGAACGGTTTGCCGGCGTCTGTTTTCCATCGGAATACAATCTCGATATCTTCAAGGCAAGATTGAATATGTTATTGTTACGCTAAGGTAGTGCGATTTACCATCTAGAACTACATCACTATTTACCATTATACACATTAATAGTGAAACAAGTAAGGTCAAGTCTCGCAATTTAAACTACCAGTTAAGTTTTAACAATAAATTAACTAAATCAAATCAGGACGTTGCAATGGTTTTTGAGAAATATTTTACTGATATTCCGATCTTAACCACTAAGTCTCGGTGACTTTCCGATCCTTTTTTTTACCGTCGCCAAATCATTACTTAAACAAAATGTAAATGCGTGTATAAAGAATTCAAATTACATAAAGTATCATCAAAAGATACTCTAAAATATTTTAAGACTATTGATATTAAGTGATTTATTAAGAGATCTGTGGAGATTTCCGTTAAAGTTATTGCGTCTATAATAGATAAAATCGCACCTCAACTATCTATTATTTTTAATACTAGTATCAAATCTGGGGTATTTCCTACTTTAATGAAGCATAGTAAAGTAATACCTTTATTTAAATCTGCTAGTACATTGGACCCCGCTAATTTTAGACCTATTTCTGTATTGCCAACACATAGTAAAATTATTGAAAAAGTTATTCTTAATCAAATGTTAATTTTTTTAAATGTAAATAAATATAATAAATAATTTATTACTTTGCAACCTTCCGCTAACTAACTACAATGATGTATCTTACCTGGATTGAAGAGCACCTCCCGCCCTCCCTCAATTGCATGCACTAACTCCGTCACCACTACTTCCAACACCACAATTCCAGGTAAGACACACCATCGACGACAATACGACACGTGTTTCGCCTCTACACGAGGCATCCTCAGGTAATGTAAACTCTACGGCGACTGACCGCTAAGTGAGCGGCGAGTTTTTTTTTTTTTTGCGCCCGAAGCAAATATGGGCAACCCTCCGGAAAGCGGGGGGAGGGAGGTTGGGAATGCTCATAGCATACCACGCAGCCGGCTGCGTGGTTATGTGGTGACTTTTACCCACTAAACCCAACCTTTTAGGAACTGGCTTAACGATCTGACTAGAGATCTCTAAGCCGTATACGAACGCGACCCTCCTTGGCAGAAAGGAGGGCGCACTGAGCGGCGATAGGCATGTCGATCTTAAATCGATTAATCGAAAAATCGATTCTTTGGCGCAAAATAATCGATCTTTTAGATCGATTCCGAGCACCGCATCGATTCACTGAATCGATCCAAAAACCTCTCGAATCGGACTGATTCATCTGATTCAAGAACTAGCGATAAAATTCCCAAACTGGCTGGGTCAGATACCGCAGTTTTTTTAATTTTTTGCTGTTGGGGGACGCAAAAACAACAGGTCGTACTTGGTTGATAATTTGAACTCAATATATATTTGAATAAAATAAATATTTATGAACGCATCCAACAATATCGAAAAGTTGTCATTTCATTTTCATTTCTAAAATTCTAATTCTAATCTTACCTGTGGAATGTTGGTCTAACTTAATCTGTGCTGTGAACAAAGACTACATATACATACTACAATATAATATTATAGCTGTGAACCTGTTTGTACTGTGAACTTGTGAATTTACTTTATTTATTATCAAAAACATACATACTGTGAGCTGTAAGTACAGACAGAGTACTTTCTAAATACCTAGATACTGTAAATAAATATTATATGTTGAAGTTTATAGGTTTATAGTAAGGAAATAACCAGTATTGTGTTCGTGTAGCATTCACTTCAATTTGATAAATAGTGAGTTATTAGATTGAAACAGATTTATCGCGAAATGTACATTGCAGTTTGAACTTTTGTTAAAGTATTGTTGTTGTTTCTAGCCTAAAATGTCATATAAAAGTGATACATGGAATCACTTTGTAAAAAAAGGATTGAGTGGCTTGGTTTGCACATAAACCACTACTAACACAAGCGTTTCAAGCTTACCAGGAGTGGTTAAAAGGAATATTAATAATGTTAATTATTAAGATTACTAATATTTTATTTAAAAAAAAATATTAAATAAAATATTAGTAATCTTAATAAATAAAAATCGCAAATTCTTGAAATTTCATGTTTGAAAATGTCGCGATTAATCGAAAATCGATCTTTTAATCCTCGATTTAATCGATAATCGATTCTAGTGTTTTCGATTCAAATCGATTCAGAGATCGATTTTTTTAAGAGTGAATCGACATGCCTAAGCGGCGAGCCGAAACAGCTGCTATTTATGCACGCCGACACAACCACTCCCCACCAAAGTAGCGAGTGACGGCGCCGCGCGATAACAAACCCGTGACTAATTGTTATGATTAATATTTTTTAAATATTATTGTGGGGTATCTATATAGTTTTCTCATCTGGTTGGGTTCTATAAATATATAATTATAAATGAAAATGAAAAGATAAATATACATAAATATCAATAACATAAAATAAATATAAAAATACATAAATAAATAAAAGCCCAACCAGATGGAGGCCCTCGGCAGGGGAGACCAAACGGCCGAGGGTTAGGGGGAAAGGGAAAGAAACCGGCGGACGATGCGGGCGGTATCGAGGAGCACCGCCTTCTGCATTTGAGCCCGGAGCGGTCCGCCACGTAGTCCCAGTCGCCTCAGATGACCCGAGAGGCTGACTGGGATTAGCCCGCTTGCAGAGTGGACTACAGGAATAATTTCGGTCGACAGACCACCCCTCATGTCAGTCACCTCGTGAGCCAGGTCCAGATATTTTGTTTGCTTGTCTGTTTCGGCTTTCACGAGGTTTTCGTCATACGGAATGGTAATGTCGACCAAAAATATCCTTGACTGTGCCCGGTCCATCAGCACAATATCAGGCTTATTCGCAAGAATAGTCCTGTCTGTGATGATGGCCCGGTCCCAATAGAGCCTGGCGCAATCATTTTCGAGCACGGCTTCCGGCAAGTACTTGTAATATGGCAATTTCCGATCCACGAGACCGTATTTCAGAGCGAGCTCCTGGTGAAGAATTCTGGCTACTAGGTTGTGCCTGTGCAAGTACTCAGAGTTAGAAAGCGCCGAACAACCGGAGATGACATGCCTAAGTGACTCACCGGGATGGCGACAAGCTCGACAGATGTCCACGGTGCCATCCTTTAGGATGTATCTCCGATAGTTGTTGGTCTTAATAACCTGATCCTGTATTGCACAGACAAAACCCTCGGTTTCCCCGAATAGATCACCAAAGCGTAGCCAGTGGAGGGAGGCTACTGTGTCTACGAAAGGCTCATGTAGAGCCTTGTAGAACCTCCCGTGGAGCTCCTTCTCCTTCCATACGTTCTCCGAAAATTCGAAATTGTCTGCACTGCCGGGTCTTGCCATTGCTCGTTGGCTAAGGATAGAGGGGTAAGTCCTTTATCACTAGAAATGACGTCCTTATAGAATGGATCATCAAATATTATTATTATTATTGTTTTTACATTGATATTATTACTTATTTATTGTTATTAATTTTAAAATTATTATTAAATATTAGCCTTAAAGATGTTTAACAAAGGTGAATTAGAAACATTTGTTCATTCAGCAGTGCATTGTTACCATTATTATTCTTTAAAATCTCCAACTGTTCCAGCACACACAGCCACAGCCCCTTACTAAAAGTATGTAAGACTTCAAAGGAATGGTCGCTGGCCAGGCTGTGCCCAGTGTCCAAGAGATGTTTAGCAAAATGGGATTTATCAGGATTGCAATCTCTGTACGCGGCCAAATGCTCTTTATAGCGCATCCCGAAAGTCTGACCCACGTAAACGGCGTGGCATTCGTCACAAACAAGTTTATAAACACCCGATTTTTGACTAATATTTAACTTATCTTTATTATTACAAATATTCCTAAGCGAATTGTTTGTTTTGAATGCCACGTTAATGCCGTTTTTTCTAAGAGTATTAGCTATTTTTTCCGATATGGAGCCTAAGTAGGTCAAACTACCCACATATCGCCGGACACTTTGAGATCGAACCGCGTACAAAGAATTGCGAACAACATGCTTTTGTTTCTTTTTAATAAGATTATTAATGAGATTTTTTGAAAAACCGTTAGAGACTGCAATTTGATAAATTATATTAAGTTCTTTTAAATAATTTTCTTTACTTAATGGAACAGTGAACAGACGGTTGATGTAACAATAAAAAGCGGCTAATTTATGTTGTTTTTCAAATTTATCGAAAGCCAACTCATACCGACACGGTCATCCCCGCGTCATCGTGTCATCCATGGCAACATAAATTAGCTGCTTTTTATTGTTACATCAACCGTCTGTTCACTGTTCCATTAAGTAAAGAAAATTATTTAAAAGAACTTAAATTAATAAATAAATAGCAGCTGTTTCGGCTCGCCGCTCACTTAGCGGTCAGTCGCCGTAGAGTCTACATTACTTGAGGATGCCTCGTGTAGAGGCGAAACACGTGTCGTATTGTCGTCGATGGTGTGTTTTACCTGGAATAGTGGTGTTGGAAGTAGTGGTGCCGGGAGTAGTGGTGCTGGGACTAGTGGGACGGAGTTAAACCATGCAATTGAGGGAGATTGACACATCATTGTAATTAGTTAGCGGAAGGTTGCAAAGTAATAAATTATTTATTCATAAAAACCAATTCGGTTTCACAATGGGTCACTCGACAACTGATGCTGGTGTTGAGCTGATTAAATATATCTTCAATGCATGGGAGAATTCACAGGATGCTTTGGGTATATTCTGTGATCTATTCAAAGCTTTCGATTGAGTTTACTATGAAACATTAATCAGGAAACATCAACACTACGGTGTGAGAAGTGATGCTCTTAAATTAATTATTTCACATTTAAGTAACATAACGCAAAAAGTTGTCATTAATAGCATGAGTTCTTCCGGGTCGATAGTACAAATGGGCATGCCTCATAGTTCAATTCTCGGCCCCTTTCTGTTTTTTGTATATATTAATGACTTAGCTTATATAGTAGGAGATAACCATGATGTAGTATTATTTGCTGATGACACTTCATTAATTTTTAAAATTGAAACGACAGTTACTAAATTACTACGAAGTAAATAATGCTATAGCTAAGTTAGTCAATTCGTTTAACGTTAATAATTTGCATTTAAAAGGAACTAAAACTAAATGTATGAAATTCGTAATTCCGAATATCAAACATGTAATTTTAAATGGGGAGGAGCTGAGTCTTGTTGATACCACCATCATTCTTGGAATCACACTAGACGCAAAGCTTCAATGGGCCCCTCATATATCAAAACTAGCTAGCAGACTTAGTTCTGCATCATATGTTGTAAAAAGATTAGAACTCTTACCAGTGTTGAAACAGGTAGACTAGTTTACTTTAGCTATTTCCGTAGCATAATGTCATATGGTATTTTGCTATGGGGACACGCGACTGACACTGAAATTATATTTGTTTTACAGAACAGGGCCATTAAGGCAATATATGTCCTCTCAATAAATTTATGAAAATGTAATATACACAAAAATAAAAGTAGTTTTGCGAAAATAAGTGATTTTCATTTTGACACAAGCTAGTAGTACCAGTTACTCTACTTCACCGAGTCAGTAATTCATTCTTGCGGCGACGTATACGCTGTTACAACAAAATCCCAAAATTTGACATACACAAAGTTCAAAAACTTTATTAAACTAAGGTTGTATAAAAAGGTTTATTATAATATTAAGGAATTTATGGATGATAAAAACCCCTGGGAAGGGTGATCGCTACCAAGCTATTTCTAATTTGTTTTTGTGTTGTTAATTGTAACATGCATCATTGTAAGCTGTTATAAAAAAAATATTGCCGCTGGGTTTCTTGCTGGTTCTTTCCAGGACAGAGGTTTTTTTTGCGAACCAGTGGTAAATAAAAAAATGTGACTTTCAATAAGTATTATTTACTTAATCGGATAACACGGATTATATTTAATAAAATAAGTTTCTGTTTCTGTTAACAGAAACAGAATGGGAGGCAAAATGGGAACCAGGGTCGTGGTCAAGCACTGCCCATAATAAGTAAAAAAATACTTCTTCTATAATTCGTAGTATTTATTTAAATTTGATGAAAGTAAATTAAGTAGAGTTCAATGAATAAAGAGATGGAATTACATATTATTATAATATGTGTACTCATACATTTGTATTAGTTTAATTACTACTTGTCGAAATAGCACCGAATAGATAATACTCTGAACATAAAGGTGATGTTTGTGAACATAATTCTATATTATTTTACACTTTAAACTTTCTCACTTGTAAAGGTTTATTTAGGTTGTTTGATTTTTTTATGTAATGGTGACGTGGCTCTGCTCTTAAAATAATTAAAAAGTAGCAACCTGCTTTCACTTCGTGCAACATCACTGCGTTCTTCAAGTCAAAAAGTAACTGAATAGGTTTGTTTCATATTTAAAGTACCTAATTGAATAGTTGTATTACATTATTTTGAAATATTGAAGTTCAATGTGTTAATAATAATTTATCAGTTTTAACTAGTTAACCATTTGTTGCATAAGGAATTAGTACCTGGATGACCGAGCTTTCGAAAGATCGTGTTTTTTGGAAATTATATGTTTTTAGATACAAATTACATACTGATCTTACCGACACAATTAAAAAAACTGAACTGGTTATTAAAATAATAAATTATGAGTGCAATTAGTTTAATTTGATTTTTCGTGTTTTTAAAAAAATACTAAAAAAAGAGCTTGAAATAATATAATAGATTTTCTCTAGATCTGATCTTTCTCTTCTAGAAAAAATGTTGGACTGAAGACGTCTAGGCTCGAACCAGGATATCAAGATTTCGGGACCGCCCGATATCCCATTTCAGCTATTTTAACCTTTTAACCCTAAAGGCACCGACAAAATTTACCTTTGTATTGTAATGATATAACCCCCTGCAAACTAAATTTCATGAAAATCGTTGGAGCCGATTTGCCGGTTGGAGATTTCGATTACGTATTATTAGCAGGTGGCTCAGGACCATATATATATCGTTTAAAGGTGTTAGATTGAGACAAGTCTTTACCGTTAAAATATTTTGGAAATCATCAATAACGTGGTTCTTCACTGCTAGTCGTATGAGGACGCTCAAAGTCGCTCAGCGAGCTATGGAGAGGGCTATGCTCGGGGTTTCTCTGCGTGATAAACTTAGAAATGAAGTTATCCGCAGTAGAATCAGAGTGACCGACATAGCCCAACGTATTAGTAAGCTGAAGTGGCAATGGGCCGGCCGTATAGCTCGAAGAACCGACAACCGTTGGGGGAAAAAGGTTCTCGAGTGGCAGCCTCATACCGGTAGGCGAAGTGTAGGGCGAACCCCCACTAGATGGAGTGCCGACCTGGTAAGACATGCAGGAAGTCGATGGATGCAGGTGGCTCAGGACCAAGCTTTGTGGCATACCTTGGGGGAGGCCTATGTTCAGCAGTGGACTTATGAAGGGCTGTAATGATGATGAGTCATCAATATCATAAATATATGATTAAAGACGGCCTTTGACTTCGACTTCTATCAATGGTTCCACTTAAATTTTGGAAGATCGTCTGTGTTTTAACTATTTTACATAACACGGTTCCCGCTATACATGTATTCCATACCTGATGTATATCCGGATCCGAAAACTAACAATTTGATTTTGCAGAAACGAGTTAGGATTTAAACCTAGGAACTGTGACGTCCGCGATGTAGTAGCCAAGTACTCTGGATCTGATTATTACGCGGTCGGCGCGTCGACTGACTACTACTATGGACTATCATTCGGAAGTTTAAAAGTAAGTATTACAGTCCATAATGTATACTTAATGAGTCTTAGCTAAATATAGGGGAGGTTTATTCCTCATGTGAAAATGCGATGTAACTTTATTTCAGCCCATATTTCTTCAAAAATAATTAAAATTTGACGCATTTAACGTATTTAGTTTTATGAAAAATCATAGCAACTAAAAACATTACGCTAACGAGCGTAGGCACAGCTAAATGAAATTATAGCTTGTTTATTGTACGTTTAACAAATATAAATTTATGTACCGAGTTTATAATTTAAAAAAAAGTAAGAATTAATTATAAGGTATGAATTAAATTGGAATTGCATTAGTGCATGCTCATATTCAGTGTCGGTGCATGCACACAATGATCGGGGGCTTGATTCCTATTTTTAGCCTATCTGTTCAGCTATTTTAAAGGGGATTCAATGCTATCATTTTAATTTTTATAACTGTGCTTGCGACTTCCTTAGTATAGAATATTTGTTAATTAAGTATTTGTTTATAATATTTGTAATATTTTTATGCGACCCTACGGATTACTTAAATACCGAGGTTAACGTACCCGTTAAATATTATATTTAAAATGATCATCTTTCAAAAGAGGAGTCCAGTTTAGTTAGTTTCTCATAGTCACCATAATACATACAGATAATCCATAAATCCATAACCTCTTACGCCTGTCACACAGAGGGCTAGGCAGAGACTACGGACTTCTATTTGGCACGATCCTGACACACCTGCCTCGCCTCCTTTACATCCATATATCTACGCATACATGCTCGTCGGTTAAGGGTACTTCTAATCTGGTCCATACTGCTACAATCATAAACAAATGTTGTAAATATTTATTACAGGTAATATTTATATCATAATTATTATTTTGATGTCTTTGATTTTTGACGGTAGTCATAATTTGTAATGTATTTTATCCTTAGGTTACTTTACAATATTCTTAATAGGCAGTATAATAACAGGCTGTGAGATATTCCATTTTTATGCATACCCAAAGGTGAACCCGTCTGAAATCTAGTTCGTTTGAAGTTGACAATAAGTAATGAAATCACGGGTTGGCTGACAGAGAATGCCGACAAGCAATAAGTCCGCACATTGTTATCTTAGTTATTTAAAGGTGTAACAATAATCACTAAAAAAGTAAAATAAAATAGAGATAATAGGATGCCCAACATGTGCCTTCAAAAAACAAAAGAATACAAATTGTCAGTAGAATCATTTCATTGCATTGTAAGCGCTCCAATTGATAAGCAATTTAGAAGCAGAAGTATTATTATTGGATCTGCAATTGAATAGCGCTTATTAGGCGTATCAGTCAATTACTCCAGCTTTTGTCTGTTATCAATTTCGATCGATGTGATTATCGTTGCCTCGTTAATTGACTGTTTTCGGTTATGGGCGGGCATTACACGAATTAAAATGATTTAAGATTTTCCCGCTACAGATCGCAGTGTTTCGGCAAATTTAGCACGCGGTGCGCCGGCCGTAGCAAGCTTTACAGTTCGCCACCGTTACGCGACGATTAAGTTGCGCACGCTCAACGCGCTACCTACCAGGCGCCCTATTGCGTTCGTAACGCTCCTGCACTTGTCATCATAACTGCTCCACATAAAATATGTTGTAACTAGATTATTTATTACTGAATCTGAATGACAGGGTGAGAAATTGTGTGATAAGAGAAGAGTGTGGTTTGCAAGATGATGTTGTGACTAGGATTAAGAAAGGAATGCTTCGGTGGTTTGGTCATGTGGAAAGAATGAATGAGGAAAGAGTGACAAAGAAAATTTATGTTGTAGAAGTGAATGGCAGAGTCGGAATGGGATGTCCCAGGCGAAAATTTATCGACCAAATTAGCGATTTATTAAAAACGGGACAAATTAGGAGTACCCTTAACCGACGAGCATGTATGCGTGGGTATATGGATGTGAAGGAGGCGAGAGAGGTGTGTCAGGATCGTGCCAAATGGAAGTCTTTAGTCTCTGCCTACCCCTCTGGGTGACAGGCGTGAGTGTTTTTATGTTATGTTTTTACTAAGAAGATGCTTCATAAAATCAATATTTTATTTTAGAAATATTTCACTAGTTTCTTAACTTTTGAAAAATAAATAGTATAAAACATAGACAACAGATTTCATTAATTTTATTTATTGAGTCTTTATTGTTGACGTGAGTTCGTTCTGATGTAAACTTATAATATAATCGATTTCTCCTCCAAGTAAAAGTATATTATTATCAATGTTTGGACGATCGACCTAGATCTTTTACGAAGTCAGCGACTAGGCTGTGCGCGCAAAAACATCCAACAAATGAACTCTAAATAAAAGGTGTGAAAACGAAGTGAAATAGATAGCAGAGTGTTATGGCAAGTCATGCGATGCCGACATTCACTGCAATGTGCGATCAAGGCGTAATGGATTAAGTGCTAGGGACATTAACACAATAACCCACATTTAAAGGTAACATTTTGCATTAAATTTATTCAGGAAATAGATTTTCGACATGATTAAAACAAGTGACATTGCACTTAAATGGACGATCCATTTACGACGGTTGTTGTGGTTATCAAAATACAAAGTACATACTTTAATAATCAACAAGTTCAATGGTTAAAATAGGATTTGAAAACCCCCGGCTGCTCAAATAGTTTACTCAGTAGAGAAAAATTTTATACTCACTCACTTCCACAAGTAACAGGAATCTAACGACATCCTATATGAAAAAAAATATTTGAAACCGTTTAAGCTGTAGAGCTTACCAGAGAAATATACGTACATGAATATCATACACTCAAAAAACATAAGCCTTCTCCTGAGGCAATCGGGTAAAAAAGGGTAAGTCCTATTCGTACTACAACTAGTCGTAATAGCTGCAGCGTGACTATACCGCGTTCCAAAACGGTTGACAACGCATCAGCATTTTGATTCTAAAAACGGAGAAACGTATATGTCTATGGGCCACAGCATTTAAAATTGCATTTAACAATTTCATTGGTGCCGGCGGGGATCGAACCCGGGTTACTCGCGTTCTGTTATATTTACAGCGAGCGTTAACCATCTGAGCTACCATGGCTCTCTTATTTCTTTTCTTTTCTCTTATCTCTTATTTATATCTGCTGATTTACCACGTGCTCGGCGGTGAAGGAAAACGTCGTGAGGAAACCTGCATGTCTGAGGAATAAGATAAAAAAATATTTCGAAGACATGTGAAGTTCGCGAACTCGCATTGGGGCAGCGCGGCGGACACTTCCTTGCCCTAAATCCCTCTCAGAAATGAGAGGAGGCCTGTGCTCAGCTGTGGGATGTATATAGGCTATAACTTTATTTTTTTACTTTTATGGGCCACAGCACTCCACTTACCATCAGATGAATTGTGTGCTCGTTTGTCACCCGTATACTATTAAAAAAATCTGTCATAATGTTAGCCACATGCTGTAGCTTACTATCGTGCATTTACATTCAACAATGCAGTGATGCACCACACCGTTTTCCTTTTACAAATGTATCCATTGCTTCAAGCGTTTCTGCTTTAATTTTAATTCTCTTCAACTTTTAGTGCCGTCTTCACGAATCTTTGAATAACAAAATATTAGTAAAATATGAACAATATACAATCTCGATTTTCCCAATCGAAGATTAGAGAATTTTCTTCATCATCATCATTACATGTCCACTACTGACCATATGCCTCTCCCAAAGAACACAAAAATGGCACAAGCATGCTCCTGAGCCACTTGAATTCATCGGAATTTTTGCATATTTTACCAGGCCGTCACTTCATCTAGTGGGGGCTGACCTACACTTCGCTTACCGATACGAGGTTGCCATTAGAGAACCTTTTTCCCTATTGGTTTTCTGTTCTTCAAGAAATATGATCGGCTCATTGCGACTTCAGCTTATATGTACTAATCTGTGGTTACTTTGGTTTTGTTGCGGATATCTTCCTTTCTAAGTTTATCACCCAAAGAAATCCCGAGCATACCCTCCCATAGCTCGTTGAGCGACCTTGAGCTTCCCCAAACCGCCTATAGTGAAGGACCATGTCATCACTCATCATTGTCAACGTCCTACTGATTGTATAATCTTTTTTTTCAACTTTCGAGGTATACCTGACGAGAAAATCGGTAGTAGTAGGACTGACCTATTCGGACTATTTGTCTTAAACATACTCGACTACAACTTAGATCGTAGTGCTTTCTCTAGGCACAAAACAAAGCCCATGTACAATGTCCATGTCACACGGGCAATAAAATAAACTATTAAAAAGAAGTCGAATCCCTCAGAAGTCAGAAAGCCTCGTGACAATGTGGCGGATTTCTTTTCCAGGGGCATCGCGACACTCAGGAGGCTATGCCGGTAGTTGTTGGGAGCAATATATGTACTATATATTTGCAAGAGTATTATATTATAAACACTCACGACTGTCACTCAGAAGGGTAGACAGAGACTATGGACTTCCATTTGGCACGATCCTGACATACCTCGTTCGCCTCCTTTACATCCATATATCTACGCATATATGCTCATCGGTTAAGGGTACTTCTAATGTGACCCATTTTCAAAATATCACCAATTTGGTCGATAAACTTTCTTTTTAGGACGTCCCTTCCCGACTCTCCCGTTCACATCTGCCATATGACCTTGCTTTGTCACTCTTTCCTCGTTCATTC
Organism: Parnassius apollo; assembly: GCA_907164705.1. NCBI lineage: Eukaryota > Metazoa > Arthropoda > Insecta > Lepidoptera > Papilionidae > Parnassius > Parnassius apollo. Next base: position 10,026,713 of record CAJQZP010001125.1, read on the forward strand.
TTTCTACATGACCAAACCACCGAAGCATTCCGAACACCGAAGCACCGAAGCACTGTGTCCGGCATTATTTTGTTATTCAAATATATATTTAGCAAATAAATTCATTTGCAAACAACAACATAGTTTTAGGTCATACATGAGCGTCTGAAATGAAAATGAACTTTTATGGGCTGATAAACAAAAAAAGAAGAAAGATGTGTGGTGCGAGCGTAGGAAGAAGTTAAGCATGATTTCACCATCACTTGAGATATATGCATCGCTCTGTTTATCTTTTTTTTGTTGGTGTGAGATACTAAATAGAAAAATATTGTATTTCATTGAAATTTTGATATGCGTCGGGAACATCTTGTTTTTTGTTTCGAGAGTCTACATACATATATAAATTTCACAAAGACAAACATCCAAACAAGGAACAACTATTTGCAGGCCATACAAATACTTGTTTTGTGCGGGATTCGAACCTGCGCCCTTAGCGCTGCAACTCATTATTAAGCTATTGCAACAGGGAGGGATAAAACCGGAAATGCCCGAAGAATCGTTTGACGAATGGCACTCATAGATGAAGGCCCTTCTAAGGCACCCGTGTTTTGCATTTACAACTAATTTCAGCACGATCGACTAATTTTGAGGAGCATAAGAAAAAAGTGGTCGCACTTTGCCGGCTGTTATGGAAGGCAACGTTAGAAGTGAAAAATTTTAATTCAATAAAATAGGTAAATCACGTATTAAGATATACAGCTCATAATGCCGATAGATCGGGATGCGTTCACGAGAATTTAATTGAAAGCTTTCGCGAGTGGAATTATTCCGAAGTATGATTAATCAATTTGATGCACGCTTTATAACAATAAAATCCAGAAACGAAGCACGAGTCAACGGGTTGGCTGTTTCAAAACGACCGGCACGAACGAAACAAACTGACACGGCTACCAAAGGAAAAACGATCGAGAAGGACAAGCAAGATTTTGTTCACTAGTTTTTTCATTTCGTCGGGGTTAGGGTTGCCAGGTCTTAGAATCGAAAAGCCGGACAGGCCAGCGAACTTTGCCGGACATTTTGGTAAAAAGGCCGGACACCCTTAATTTTTGTCTTATTAGAAGACATTTTTTTAAAGTAAAACAATGCTTTTTATCATTTACCGTAAAATCTTCCTAAGTGCTAACGAAATAACAACAATTGAGTAAATCAACCTTCTTTATTATTAATTATTCAATATTCATTACAATATTAATTTCGATAATTGTAATAGTATGTATGTAAGTATATGAAAAACGTAAAGAAATGGTCAAATTTAAAAAGCCTAACAAAAGCCGGACACCGTCTAATTTGGCCGGACACGCAATCAAAAAGCCCGACTGTGTCCGGCATTATCCGGACGTCTGGCAACGCTAGTCGGGGTAGTAGGTGTCACAGCTTTACGAAATTGAAGTGGCATCAATACTGAATGATATACCTCCTGGTAAATGCTTGCCAATGTTCACTACAGTGAGCATCAATAGACCGAACACGGGGCTACGCGTGCGCGGCCTTTTGTTTCAATCAATCATCAAAACGGGGGACTTTATATAGCGGTAGAGCCACACCGCAGATATATTATGGTTGTAACACGAATGGGTCGGCTCGACCGGGGAAGGACCACGCTTTCACAAATACCAGCGTAAAATAGCAGCTTAATGCTGGTGTGTTAAGTATGGTGAGTGTAGAGATCTGGAGACCCTTTTTACTGGACACGAGGCATTCCATCTTAGTCCTTACGTGACAACGCATTTGCGTTTTGATTCTTAATCGAGGATAAATTTAAATGTCTATGAACCACAGTATCCACCAACCATCAGGTGGATTGTGTACTCGTTTGTCACCCTTCTTCTTTATAAAAAAAACTTTCTGGACAGCACATCGGTTAAGCTTTTGGGTTACCCTCCTTACGGTCCTGATTGAAAAGAAATCACACGTCAAGTGTAACATGATGGAGGTACTAGCAGGGTTCGAGCAGGCCGTAGAAGAGTAGTTTTTTGAAAGTACTAAGTAATAAATATTTCAACTATATAACTTTATTTTATTTTCGAAAACTGTCCGAGTGACCCACTTACATATACAGTTACCCCCTCATTAAGATTTTCTTCGGTATCTTGAAGGCAGTTTACATTTATAAATTGTTCAAGGATATAATAATAAACAACAACACCCGAAACAGTTATTTGTAGACCATACAATACTTTTTCCGTGCGAGATTCAAATCCACGACCTTCAGCGCAGCAACTAAATTCGAAACCACTACATCACGAAGCCGTCAATGTATATTTATGCATGTATGTTTATATATATATATATATATATATATATATATACATCAATGTATGTCAGTAAATTTGTGACCCTCTGTAGCCTACACTACTTAATTTTGTCTAAGTGTTGTCTTTCAGTGAGTATAAAAATTTATTTATATGCCATTAAGGCGTCCCAAGTGGCAACAAGCCGAACATGCATTCGATACAAAATTTTATATATAGGTCAATTATATATGAAACCAAAAAAATATTTTATATTAGCGACCCGTACGTGAAGTCTACCTGTGTAGCATTTTTTTTAAAGTAAAAATGATTCAGAAAATGGCAAAAATTTCAGCAAAATGGATTGTTTCAAAGTCTATAACGGACATAGGTAGAAACATTTTTTGTGTTTTATATAGATAAATTAGCTAAGGATATAATAAATACATCTTTAAGTTTCTGCGTTTTTCTATGTACAGAAAAGTAAAAGCTGTTCTATCTTGTTAATTACATACACTTGTTTCAAAATTCCGATCCCAGCTATCTCATGTCTTTATTGCTTACTACAATACCCCGAAAGCAGCAATTATTATGAAGGCAACCGCTAAGACAAGTTTTTCTTTTTCTTGCTTCGGCCTGCGGCACCATAATATACTTTAATTATTTTAGAAGCAAGTAATTGAAACTTGCAGAAGACTGGAATTTGCCGAGCGCTATTTCAGATTTTCATCGCGCAGATAATGAGTGGCAGTGCAAATCAACATCAACTTTCACTGTTATCAACATCTCGAGGTGTTGGCCTTAAATTCTCTTTTTGGGAACTGCAGGAAGTAAGGTTAAAAATTTATATGTTTTCACTATATCTTTTTGATCAACCGATGAAAGTTATTGAAATAGTATACTAATGTCTAGCTAGCCTGTGTATAGTGAAGTCAATTTTTATATATTATACATATATTGGTGATTTGTTTTACCGTCTGGAAAAAAGTCGGGTGTAACAGGTGAACATAATTATGAAACTGATCTATCAATAAATACTACTAATTGGGTACGTATTATTTTAATTTCGATAGTTTTTTATATATATATATATATATATATATATATATATATATATATATATATATATATATATATAATAATCCCTTCACATGTCTACTGTTGAACATAGGCCTCGCCTAAGGAATGCCCAACAAACTCCATCTAGTGGAGACAATCTAGTTTTGAGGTATGTCTGACGAGAATATTGTTATCTCCCGAACGCTGCCCAGCCGAGTTGAATCCGTCGATTGACCTTCCGATCGAAGTTGAACTTACCTAGTCGGAATATTTGTCCCAGGTAAAAAGACCCTTCAAAAACTTCGAGCTTATTGCTCCCAACAACCACCGACATAAGTGTTACATAGATATTACACATGGCTTTTGAGTTTTGTCCATGTTCATCTTAAGACCTGTCTGTTGGGAGACACTATTAAATCATTGAGCATAGTGCTTAAGTCCTCCAGTGAATCTGCCTTAAGAACTATATCGTCGGAAAATCGTAGGTGGGTGATGTACTCGCCATTGACGTTAATACCGTATCCTTTCCAGTGAAGTAGCTTGAAAACTTCGTACTTTGGTTCTGTACTCGGATCACCATCGTAGCCATACTGTATAAACACTTCAGCACTTTGATATACCGACAGTCAACATGGCACCGCTGTAGGGATTGCAGCACCACCCAAATTTCAACGGAATTAAAGGCTTTTTCACAAGTGTACATACGCAAGACTAAATGGCAGATTGTACTCTTCGGACTTCTGTACAATTTACTGAAGGGTATGTATGTAGTCTATGGTACTAAAGCCTTTTCGGAAACCGGCTTGTTCGGGAGGCCGGAAGAAGGGAAATAGGTAAGTAGTCCCTCAAGAGAGCGTTGTCGCCTTTCTTAAAGAACAAGACTACCGCACTTTTGCTCTACGCCTCAGGAGTAGTGCCACCATGGAGGACGGAATTGAAGAGCTTCTGAAGGACATTAAGTATCGGTTTTTCATCCGCTTTCAGAAGCTCTGTTGTAATTCCATCCTCGATCGGCGACTTGCCGTTTTTAGTGTGCTGGAGAGCCATTCTAATCTCGCTCAGACAGGTCCGGGATATCATCGGAATAATGTCGGGTAAGACTTGCTCGTGTACAGCTGCCCATAGAAACTCTCAATTTCACTCAAAATCTCAGGTGTCCCGGAAACGATGCTGCCACATTCGGTCTTCAACATCAACAGTTGGCTTTTTCTGGCAGACAGATCTCTGGTAAAGACTTTGGAGCCCTGGTTCCGCTCGATCGCTTCTTTAATACGAGCTGTATTGAAGTTACGTAACTCCCACCGCACGCATTTGTAGATCTGTGTGTTCAGTTGCCTGTGTGCTGTCAAATCTGCTTCAGCAGATTTGACAGCACACAGGCACACAGTCTTCAGACTGCAGCTTCATCTTCCGTCTAACAGCCATGAGATTAAGAGTGTGATGGGAGAGTTTTTGTGTTCTTCTACGGCGGGTCTTGCAAAACTTAGATCCGACCGCATGGACAATTTCTACGAGCTTATCATTCATATCATCCACTACATTGCAGTCTTCTAGACACTGAAAACGGTTTTGTAACTCGAGCTGAAAGGTTTCGGGAGTTTGGATTAGAGCACGAGGGGGACGGAGCCTTGACTTCTTGACTTCATTAGACGAGACCTCTGATACTTAACGTTTAGGTTCTGTGTGCCTCTAACCATCCGGTGATCGTTGCCGGTTTTCATTCTTGCGATCATTGAGATATCACTGAACAGTTGCCGTCTAGTCTTCACGTCGTCGTCAGTTCCACTTTCTGTGGGGCCGCTTTTGAAAGAAAGTGTTCATCATAAAGAGTCCCTCTTTCTCCATAAAGTCGGCCAGCTGCTGACCCATTGAGTTTAGGCGCCCTATTCCGAATTACCCTATTTACAGCTCACCGTAATCTCTTGTGCTTGTTTTGCGTTGAAGTGTTCCATTAACACCGTATATTGGGTTTCGGAGGAATACATGAATGCACAACTATGACAAAATCCCTCCTATGAGGCCTCCTATCTTAGTAGATATAATCTACAAAAGTATGCTATGTTTAGTGGTGGATTTTTATAGGCTGTAATGGATGGATAGATGGACAAACATATGATAGTATATTTATTATAGAATCGTGATTCAGTCTTAATGTTTTTAAGATTGAATTACAATTCTGAAATATTAACAGCCTTTGCGCTTTAAAATTTTATTTAAATCTTCATCTTATAATATGAAGTTAGTAAATATTAATTTTAGACAAAATACTCGGGAAGTAATTATTGGTTTCGCACACAAGCCTTTTGGACTACTTTTACGTCTAACTTCTTAGCGTACGTCTTATCCCTGTCCAAGTCCCTTAGGACTTTCTGAGTGAACGGTCTCTCTGATTCGTTGTCGAATGCTGCTTTTTTGAACCAATACGATTAATCTCGAAGTTCTTTAGGGATCCGTTCTCTCTGCAACTCTCTGCCTGCCGCTTATCGATGACCTGCTTATGCCATGCATCTAAAGGTACGTAGTTAACAGTACAGTTATCACCTTACAGGCAATCAAGAAAAGAGCCTACCCCTTTTTTAATCCCGACAACATTCAATTCCCTCTGACTCTTTCATCCTTTAGTTAATGAATTCACGATACCGTCCACCACTGTGCGTTTTACAAGGGGTTTTCTTCCTCGTACAACTTCTCTGTGGAATTGTTGACCACCTGCGACTTTTCCGGACCAATACGACTTAGGGACCTTCAAGAAAAGAGCTTACTCCTTTCTAAAAGGCCGGCAACGTACCTGCAATTTCCCTGGTGTGGTGGTTGTTCATGGGCGGCGGTAGTCACTTACCATCAATTGAGCCGCATTCTCGTTTGCCACCTCTTCTATAAAAAAATCCCCTTCAATTCCCTTGGAATTTCAGGTAACATCAGGTCAAAAGAAAAAACCGAGCATCTTCAGTTGTTGGGGGTGGAGACTTTTTTGAACCCGAACTTTGGTCGGTTCATTGATTCTTGGGTTAAACCAGCTGTAAGGAAGTTAGATATATCTTTACAAAGAAAGATGCGGCGATACTGCACCCCGGGATTGCTGCCTGCACTATATAAATCGCAAGTTTGGTCGTTCTATACTCTATGTGTTGCTGCCATATTTTAACTGGTGCTACAAAATGTCGCCTAGCAACTCTAACTTGGATGACTACAATAGAAAGGTGTGCTAACAGGCTTATTGGTAAGCTGAATATGTAAAGCGAATATTACCAGTCCCGATCACAGGCGCAAATTTAACCAGCCTTTCGGTGTTCTACAGGATACATTTCGGAGAGTGTACGCAGAAATTGCGTGACGCAAATCATTTCCCTTCCACAATCGGAAAACCAAACGCTCAGCTAGTCTCCACCCATTTGTGCAGCAAAGGGTGAAAGGAAGAAAGGAACGGAGGAAAGGAGGGAATAATTTGCTAGGATCTGTTTATCTATACGATTATAATGTAAGTATTTTCAAGACGAGACTCTAAGCAAGCACTGAGTTATTTATACATAGTAAAAAATTGTGAGAGTTCGAGAGAATCACCTTTTTGTTTGTGCGGATTCTTTTCCCATTCTCTGTGGTTCGTAATTCTACATTCCTATAACTACTTGTAAACTAATTGAGTTTTCGCCATAATCATGTGTTTTTATAAATTGTATGATAAATAGTGACGTACGATATAATAGTAAACAACGCTTTGACCCATCGTTTAGCTACTCCCTTCTGGGCACAGGCCTCCACTAATTTCTAAGAGGATTACGGAGCTTTTTTATTGCATTATCTCGTCAAGGCTTTCCAGTGCGTGATGGCGGACCTCACATGTCGTCGAAAAAATATTAGTAAGTTTTTTATGTTACCAATGACATCGGGGAGCTACGTCAGTGATCCGAGGTATTTAGCTCTGTAGTAGCTGGTAACCGCTGGACAACCTAGTAGAAAGAAGGCTTCCATTTCCTCGTGCGCCATGCAGGCTGCACACAAAGGTCTGTCACACCCTTAAATTTGCGTATGCAATTATCATTGGTGCCGAGGAAGAGCGGTTGGGGATATTTAGCTTCTTATACCACTTCGATAGTAAATTAGTAAACCCTTTTGTGCTTTTGCGTAAGTTTGTAGCACTTTAATACTAATATTTTTGCACATGTTTGTGTTAAATGCCAGAAGTTAACGGTGAACGGGACTTACTTCGTTGTCTATCTGTGACAGAAATGATATTTTTTTTTACTTATTATAAACCATTGCGTGACCACAATCCTACCTGTCACGATCCCAATATCTCTAAAACTATTCGACGTCATAACTTGACATTTAGCACAGGGATTGAGTGCATTGTTTCAATTAGAGTGGGTTATTTAATAGAATACGAGTAAGTGTAAGTGGATACTGCGACCCATATACATCTACATCTATCCCTGATTAAGAATCAAAATGCAGATACCTTGTCACCCTTTAGGACTAATATGGAATGCTTCGTTTCCATTAAATAAGGATTTCTGGTTCTCTACATTTATTTCATACATCAAGCATTTAACTGCTATTTTACGCTGGTATTCTGTGAGAGCGTGGTCCTTGCTCGGTTGAGTGTGGTCTTTTAAGGGATATAATACACATTTAAAAAAACAGTTTTTAATAATGAGGTACTATATAACACAGCAAAATCAGAGGAACCGATATAGGTCATCGGACCAGTGAACTGAAGTGGCAATGGGTAGGCCACAAAGCTCTATAACAAATTGGGGGAAAGGTGCTCGAGTGGCAGACTCGAAGCAAAGTGTGCAGGAGGGAACTTTCTATTTATTAGAAGGAGTGAGGACCTGGTAAGACATTGAGGAAGTCGATCGATGCAGATGGCTCAGGACCACATTTTGTGGCATTGCTTGGGAAAGGTCTTATGTTAAGCAGAGGACTTGTCAAGGGATGTAATGATGTTTCTGTTGATGATGATGATGATAATATTGACGCAAACCACTAAGATGATCAATTACAAAATTTTGTTCTAAGCTAGTCCTGTTTGCAATGTAATTTAGCTGTTTCATCGCTGGAATGCAGTTTCACCGTTTTAGGTCGATATCGATGGCGTACTCTGATGCCATTTGAAGTTCCGTTGTACTGTCCTCTTGTTCAGGCGTGGTTTAGGTTTGCCGGTGTTAGTGGCAAATTGCAGTGTTCAGCTTCGGGCGCTTTATTGAAAATTCTATCTATCCGCTGCAGTGGGAAGAAATTGGGAGATAACTGAGAATGTGCTCTGCGCTCGCGCATTAAGACTGACACTCGGGTGGCTCATGCGCCGGCCGGAATCCGTTATCCGGCGTCAGGTTACGGTCACGTCTATATAAGACGGTGGCGTCTTCTTTACCATTTCATTTCGTTTGAGACGCCTGTTTGGCTGCGTGGTCCGAGTCTACACGCGCCCCGGTGTCAATATTCGTGTCGGTGTCCGCGAGCACCTCGTCTGTCTACCACGGTTCATTTCGTTAGGGTCCAGTGCTCGCGCATTTGTGTTGCCGGGACACAGTTCAGTTGCGTGGAACATTCAAATTAAGCCTGTCGTGTGAAGATTGGAAGTAATTAAGAAGGTCAAGGGATTGGGGTACGTATCAATGGTATTGGCCATAAAATAAAAAATAAAAACACTAATACTTTCTTAATAAATAAATATAATTTAGATGTAACTATAATATTTAATCATTTAATTTATATTTTCTCCTCTACTTGTTATAATTTTTAATGGATTTATCATCTTCATAATCATCGTTATCATTATCACAGCCTATCAAAATTCCACTGCTCAACCTCTCTAATATATGAGGCATGTTTGCCATAATTGCCATGCTTGGTAGGCGGAATAGTAACAGTATATTTTTTTACTATTTTGAGTTGTCATGAGGAAAATACTGCTGTACATCTCCTATTCAATTTTATTCTGTCACCTCTTACGACACGATCAGTATATGGTATATACCGTTACAGCCTATTAAAGTTTATATATGTATATAATAACAAATAACCTACATAAATTACATTAATAAAACCTACATTACCTTACGGAATCACCAACAGCAGTTTTAACAAAAACTTTGTTTGTCAGGCGGTTGTATCAAAAGTCTTTAAACATAAATTAGTTTAATTCAAACAAAAAATATTAAAAATTAAGGTATGGTATAACATACGTGGTAAAGCCACGCTGCGGCTATTATGGTTGTAGCATAAATGGGTTGGCTCGACAGGGGAAGAACCACGCTCTCACAGAATACCAGCGTAACATAGCAGCATAATGCTGCTGTGTTTCGTATACTGCGTGTAGAGAACCGGAGACCCGTTTTACTAGGAATCGAGATATTCTATCCTTGTCCTTAAGGGTGACAACGCATCTGCATTTTGATTCTTAATCGAGGATAAATGTAGATGTCTATGGGCCACAGCATCCACTTACCATCAGGTGGACCGTCTGCTCATTTGTCACCCCTATCCTATAAAAAAATTGTCCTTAACTTGGAAATTTATTCAATTAAGCTTCATACATCCTACATTAGGATATTGGCTCCTGTTATTAATAAATGCGAATATCTCCGTCACCCTTATAAATTAAGACTGCTTTTGAGCATTCTAGTATTAGTAGTGTTAAAAGATTTTCTTATCGTGTATAAAATTTATCTAAAATATTATCAATCAGTATTTCGACAAGACCGAATTGTGATTGGAGTAATATGCCGGTAATAAACCTAAAGAAATTTAGTATTTTGTTTTGTTGAATAGAAAACATAAAAGAATGCGTCTATACGGAGGTGGATTAAATATCGAGCGCCGACTTGGTGCTAACCTAAGGAAGTTAGCACCAAGTCGGCGCCTCTCTGGCGGCCTGTTATAATTTATAACTACGTTTTTTGCAAATAAACTATATTAAAATTTGTAAAATAGTTCCATTGCAAAATAATTACACGTAGGCTTGAATGAAAAACGTGAACTTGAGAAAGTGAGGGCTTTGGAGTACACATAAGCAAGTAAGGTGAGGGCGATGTAAGATTAATCAAGTAGACGGGGCGCTATGGAAGCTCTATTTCTCTATAGAAAGTATAATTTTTTATTTGAGGAAAAAATATTTTAGAAAAAAAGTAAGCAACTTATTTTTTGGTTTAAAAACGTCGGCGTGCGCTCCTTTGTAAGCTAGGTCCCTTAGGCATGTGCCTAGCGCCTTTACGAGTATTAGACAGAATATAAAATTAGGCGGGCTTTATTTCAAAATGTTATAAATGGATTCGTTCTTTTGAATAAAGCTTAGCAAGACTACTTAACTTAGCCCTTAATCTTAACCCCTTTTAAAATTCATGTTGAATATGTACTTTACATTACATTAAAGGATTACATTTTATTTATACTTTCATATCCATAAACACTCACGCCTGTCACCCAGAGGGGTAGGCAGAGAATACCGACTTCCATTTGGCAAGATCCCGACATACCTCTCTCACCTCCTTTACATCCATATATCAACGCATATACATACGTCTGTTAAGGTTACTCCTAATCTGGAACATTTTCAATATATCGCCAATTTAGTCGATAAACCTTCGTCTAGGGCGTCCCTTTCCGTCTCTACTGTTCACATCTGCAATATAAATTTGCTATGTTACTCTTTTCTCGTTCATTCTTTATACATGACCATACCACAGAAGCATTACTTTCATAATATTTATATATTTTTCGTTATTTAAATTTTATGAACTTTGAAGGTCTTAAAACATGTGACGGTATAAATGAAAATAGCACTAGCATCTAGCATCGAATACTATACGCCAAATGATGCTCTAATTCCACTATGAGTTGTATTGTATTGAATCAACCTGTTAACATGTTAGTATACACTAGTTACAGTGATCACACACGAGAATCTCTAAGGGGCTTTAATGACAGCTACTGTTGTGGTATTTAATTGAAATGACCGGAAAATGGAACCGTAATCGCAGTTATACTAACCGCCCCACAAGTTTCATTCGCACGGTCCGTTCTACCTAACTTCACAGCTCAGTATTGGTACGTAGATGGTAAAATGATTGCCGTCATTACTAGGGAATTACAAGAGGGCGAAGTCGGCATCTACCACGATTATATGCACTCGCGTGAGATACCTACCGTTCGTTGCTATTGTTGATTAGTGCTTTTTGTTGTGTAGTAAAAACAAATTGACTTTAAATTTTAATCAAAAAATAGTAACAGATTTCAATTTTCATGATGGTAACTTTTATATCAACTGGCAAGAATTTTAATACAACGATTGGGTGAGTTTCGAAGCTTTGGAAGGTCAATGACCTGTGGAGTTTACCGAAACTGATTAAATTATTAATACAAGTTTAATTTTATTTACTTTCACCGTCACATTTTAGTTTAAGTGGAATCTGCGGCCTCTTTAAAAAAAAGACTAATAGCATCATTTTCCTGAAACATTCCGATTTGAAAAGAAGTAAAAATTACTGTAACAATTGTTTTTCAAAGCAAACGCTTTTTAAGTTTGTGTATTTTCGATTTTATACGTGCCTTTTTAAAATTTATGTATTTTATTATTTATCACAATATTTGGAACTTAATTTGAAAGTTATAAGTATTTTTATAAATGCATTAATTAGTGTTCCAAACATTTTGTGCTATTTAATTACGAGTACATTTCACAAGAAAGATAACCCAAGAACCCAAGTCGTGCGAGCAAGACTAAACTGGTTCTAAGAGAGTACCTATGTTAGATTATAGTGTAGAGGATACTCGTTATGAAATGTTAATAATGAATATCCTCTATAACCCAGCTAACTTCTAAAATTTGCTTAAACCACAGTGATGAAAATTTGAACATTCTTATAATTAATGCTCTTAAAAATGGTTAAAGGTTACAGGCGTAGTACTAAGACCAATAAGAAAGTATTTTTATTGGTTTGAGGCGCAGTAACAAATAGAGAGAAAGGACACTTAATTTGATTTTTACAGGTAAAAAAATACATACCTTATTCTTTAGATTACTTATCAAAACTTTAATAGCGACTTATAAAACCAATAAGAAAACAAGCCACGATAAACAACTCGTATTGACAGATTAATTAAAAAGATGCACAGACAATAGCGATCAACGACCGGAGACGTCACTTGCATCGTATGTCGTAAGTTACGTTAAGAAAAAAAAACTTGCCTATGTTCACCACACGTGTGGGCGCATAACCAGTTGGGATGTTTTTTGCCGACAAGTGCGCATGGCCTTGACCGGGGACGCCGCAGCGCCCAAATCACTGATCGACCTACTTATTCAAGTTACCATACGAGCTGCAATATCATACTTATGGGTATGAAACGCTGTATGGTAACAATATACTCTATTTTGGTTCGTTGTTGTGATATTATTTCAAACAACTATAAAACGTAGGAATTCGATGGATAGAATAACGAACAAGTGAAAGAGAGAACTGACAATTAACTAATGACCAGTGCACTCATCGTCATCAGACAATATCAAAATTTTATTTTTTTATATTTAAGTGCTCCTTCCACTTTAACTTTTTGACCTCCTTAGCTTGTAGGCTCTTCTGAATTTTCACTAGCCTTATATAGTATGACAAATGAATGTACATGGCGATTAATGCAAATCTTACCTGACTAGCTATCTTACTTTTTAATTCACAGCACTATACAATCGATATGTTTGCTGAAATATTTAGGTAGAAAAGAAATCTGGTATTTTATAAGCACACAATGTTGGAGTATGTGTGTGTGTGTATGTGTTTTTAATAAGTAAGTAAATAACCACAAATAAATATACTTATATAATTAATTGCATTAGTGACTCATTTCTATTCTTAAAACAATTGAACCGTGAAAAATATAGGCGACATATGTACCCGATACAAGGTATATCAGATACGGGGTTTCGTGCAGAACGGGCGTATCAAATACGTTATCACATATAATTTTGCTTTCAAACCTGCAAAATGATACACGTCGCGCTACGCGACGAAGATATACACCAAGATTATAAAATTACATAGCATTTTTCTTAGAAAATTAGAATAATTTAGGGCTGGAGTTTTATGAGAATTACGACTTTTGAAATTTTCCGTAGTCAACTTTACCGTTAGTTTACATGATATGACCGGTAATGGTTTCTTTATTACCACCACCATACGAGTGGTGTTATGGGAATATGTATTAGTAAAAACGATAAAATGTTTGTCCTCAATTTCAAGTTTTTCTGTGGCAATAACAATGAATGCCGGTAAACTTCATACACCTCTGCACATAAAATAGAAAGCAGCCGATTCATTTCAAAACTATTACAATGTAAAAACCAATATTGTACAAATGGTTACAGATATTGTTGATGTTGATAACGCTGTAGGATAAGGCATGGCGAAACTTTGACTTTTTAAACTTAAATTTAACAATAGATGCATAGTAGGGCTGAACAATTTTTGAATAAATTGTGTAAAACATATTAAAAGAAAGTTTTTTATCATTAACTTTTTTAATTAAATTTGGGACAGCCTTTAATTATTTTATGGCTTTTAGATTTTTGTTGTATGGTATTATGTAAAGCTCGTAGTGTTTAGTACTGCGTACATAAGAAGAACTCAATAATTGCTGGACTGAACCTTTGTTTGGGGCAAAAATATTTGGGCTAGTAATGAAAACCCTAACGAGAAAGTTTTTCACTCTAGACTTCAGTCTAGACGTGAATCATTAATTTCTTTTAAAGTAATATTAAACATATAAAATATTTTCGTAAAATAATATTTTAAATGTACCATGTGTATCATGGTACATTTAATATATTATTTATATAAAGCAATAGAAACAAAAATAACGAAAACTTACTAACGTAAGTAAGTAGAAATACTTATTCAACTTTGTGTATATAATTCCTTTATAATAACCCGAAGCGTGTATGATTTGTGAGCTTCGTGGACAATGTTTTATGTAGGGGAAGGGAAAGGTGATCGCTATCAAGCTATTTCTTATATCTTTTTTGTTGTTAATTATTTTACACACATGATTGTATGTATTTTTTTTTAAAGTCCCGTTGGGTTTCTTGCTGGTTCTTTGCAGGACAGATGTTTCTTTTTACGAACCAGTAGTAAATTAAAAAAGTGACTTTCAATAAGTATTATTATAACCTATATTAGATAAAAGTGTCTGTTTCTGTGAAAAGGCACTGTAAAATGGTTATCCTCTATCTTGTAAAGGTATCATGAACATTTTACTATAGAACATAATCTTTATCATTATAAACATTGTTCTGAAAGCTTTGAAGCAATTGAAATTTTGAAACACAAAACCAACAAAAAAAATGATGTGGTACGATAAAATTACCAGAAATGAAAAATTTATTGTTGTCTTAATTATTTACTTGTAGGACTGATTAATTGAAAGTTCTGTCGAGTGATAGCATTTTGTTTGCATAAAGAAACCTAAAAAACCTTTTATTTTTGGTTAAGAACTAATTTAATATCGAAAAACACAACTTTGAGCACCTCGATAGCGGATAATTTAAGACTAGTACACACATAATGTAAGTATATATTTCATCAAAGTATATATTCATTTCAAAAAGCGAATATATTTAAATTTGCTTTAATTTTATTAAAATTTACAGTATGTACACGCATAAGTATACTATATTTTTTCTTTTTTATTATTTAACTCAACTTCCGTGTAAAGTAGGATTATTACTTGAATAACTACTGGTAGTTCAAAGTTCAAGTTTTTACTGGTAGTGTGCAGCTTAGTATTGGAAGAAAGCACATAGTGAAATTTCTGCTTATCAGAGAAGTGAACATTTAGAAAATATGTTGTGGACTTCGCCAAAGAACATTAGAGTAGCGAGGACCAACAAATACTTGTTCTTTCAAGAACGAAAAGGTGATGTTTGTTAAATTGAGAGGTTTTTATTTTTTGTTTAGTTACTGAAGTATCTGGTTCTCTATATATTAAGCATACATTATGAAACAGTGTTTACCTATTTTCTCGAAACACGTCAACAACTATTTGAATGAAATGGAACAGAAAAAATAACCATTATAACATGAAATAAATCGTCATCGTATATGATGAAGTTCAATGTCGTTTTCGCTGAATTGGCGGTAGCAAGTGATTACCAAATCGGACGGCAATAATAAGTAGTATGTATGTAATTGCGGCATGCACTGTGCACGCGCTCATATAGCCTCAGTACTTTCCCCTGACCTAGTGCCCTCTCTGCATAGCCGGCCGACCCACAACGTTTTACAATTCCATAATGTCTCGTATTTTATTTGAGATTTGCCTTGGCTCATTACACGTCTAGTGTACAGTTATATCTAATAACACATCTCGATGCAACGATTGTCCACTCCGATGTATCGCGATGAAATTGATCGCGGTCCGCTTCTGCGCGTGCTTCTTGTAGTGATGTTGTGATACGCGAATGTATTCGTCATATTATTTCTGATTTTGCGCACAGATATGTTATAGGAGATAACAACAAAAATGTATTTGATGTAAGATTATACCCCATAAAATAGATATTCTTTACTCTGTTTTATACGTGATATAATGTGCATACATGCTTGTGGCTCGTATTTTATAAAACATGTTATTTTTGTTTACAAAAAGTTGAAAAAGTTTTAAAATTCCTAGAATGATCGAAAGATGAGTAAGACAAGATTACAAGATGGGATAATATAGAAAGAAACAACATAACAAATAAATTTACGTGGTAGAGCCATGCTGCAGTTATATTAGTAGTATAGTTGTAGCACGAATGGGTCGGCTCGACAGGGAAAGGCCCACGCTCTCACAGAATACCAGCGTGAAATAGTAGCTTAATGCTGCTATATTTCGTATGGTGAGTGTAGAGAACCGGAGACCCTTTTTACTGGAAATGAGGCATTCCATCTCAGTCCTCACGGGTGACAACGCATCTGCATTTTGATTTGTAATGGAAGATAGATGTAGATGTCTATGGGCCGCAGCAACCACTTACCATCAGCTGGACTGTGTGCTCGTTTGTCAGCCTATTCTATAAAAAAAAATAACAAATAAACACTTACAAAAATGTTTGCAAATTGATAAAAGCTTTATATTGAGAAATTCAATAAAATTCGTTTGTCACCTATTTCTATATTTGGTTTATAATTTTTTTTTATTGAATAGGGTGACAAACGAGCACACAGTCCATCTGATTATAAGTGGTTGCTGTGGCCCATAGACATCTACATTTATCCTCGATTACGAATCAAAATGCAGATGCGTTGTCACCCTTAAGGACTAAGATAGAATATCTCGTTTCCAGTAAAACGGGTCTCCGGTTCTCTACACGCAGTATACGAAACACAGCAGCATTATGCTACTATTTTACGCAGGTATTCTGTGAGAGTGTGCTCCTTCCCCGGTCGAGCCGACCCATTCGTACTACAACTATACTTCTTATATAACTGCAGCATGGCTCTACCACGTAAAAATAATAACAGTAACAGTTTTAAACGTGTTATAATGTGTCATTTGGATAAAAGTCATTCACTTCGGACTTCTTTACGATATCTCGATGATATATCAGGTTTATTAAAATCACATATTTTTTATCCATATTTGTTAAGCATTTATAATTTAAAAAAAGTTATAACCTAGTGCTAGAATTTACATTAAATAAATAACATGAATAAAATTTACATTATATTATAAGACTAACCAAGGTCGTGGCGTGTCCAATTTACAGTAAGCAGATTTATCCAACGACCGAATATTTGTAAATTCCATCGGTCCGCTAGTACCATAGATTACTGTTTATATACTAGAGAGTTAGTACGCTCAGGATGATGTTGGTACTAGCCCGCGTGCGATTTTTTGAACTATGGTTCTCTTTGAATTCCGATTTTTTGATAATGTATGAATTGTGTTTATGCATGTATTTACGACATGTATGATAATTTTGTAGGATTATATCAAGTCTAGTAAGTTTTTATGTAACTTCAGATGTTAGAGCTTGCATTGGATATCCGAAGCATCTACGTAATTTTGAATTTCTGTTGGCCAATTGTCAATGGAAGAACGATAAAGGCCTTTATTTATCACACAATTATTCTCGGCATGATGTTTATTTACATTATGCCTTGACATTTCATTTTTTAACCATGCTCATTATTTCTCCAATATTTTAAACTTAGAATTATACTTATGCCATTTATACCATAAACCAATGTCTTGCGTACGTAACGTTTTAGTTATTATAGTAGTACTTAGGAACAAAAGAAAGGTACATAATCATTCATAACAAAAAATAGTGAGGGGATATCGAAGCAAAGCGACATAGTACACCTAACAACGCGTCTATGTGATCACTGCCCGACAGACGTCCAATGGAACCGCATGGAAAAGAAGCGCAATAACATACAAAACTTAAAACAAATGATTACTTTAAAATAAATTGAGTGATCAAAATTTCAATTAAGAAGTAGTAGTGCAGATATTTTTTTTAGTTAGAAATGTAAATTTCGTAGTACGAAAGAAAACTGTGTAACGACGGTGTTTAAATATTCGCTACTCCATCCGTCTCATGAGTGTCGTAAGAGGCTAAAGAGGAAACTGAAATAGGGGACGAGCAGTAACATATATACAAACACAAATAATGAAATTCTGCAGTTGGCAACATGCATGTCAAGCGTGGCCACTTTGGCAATATTGGCGATATTACATAATCTTTGGGGGAGGTCTATGTTCAGCAGTGGATTTTTATAGGCTGTAATGGAATGGAAAGCAAGCCAGGTTCAATCATTACTGCCATAAATTAAATTGTTAATTGCAATTTTACGTGCTTTTGTCAAATATATATAATTGACAAATGCTTGGCAGTGAAGGAAAACATCATTAAAAAAAATGTGAAATTTGCTAGCAAACATTAGAGCACCGCGGCGGACTAATTGCTTTACGACCCTTTTAGAAACGACAGTTGACCTGTGCATATGGAGTATCCTCTACACTCCACAGCCCAGCAGTTGGATGTAGAAAGACTCTAGATCTACTTATTTTTAATATCTTAATGTAAGACTTCACTATCTTCCCTTCAAATCTGTGTGAGTTGACTCTAATGAGTAGATAAATTAGTTGCTCTGTAATTAGCTGCATAGCCCTCTCAGAAGTGAGAGAAGGCCTGTGTACAGCATAGGGTTTTATAATATGAATACCACAGTATTACTCATCACTTTCGGTTCGGTATTTAAGTATCAATCTTTTGGTTTGGTTAGCATTGCTAACGTCTACAATATTAACTGTATAGGATATGCCAGAAGTTTATTCGTAATACATTCAATAGTTCAGTTCGTTCGTTTAGTACAGTTTTGTTTTGTTTTATGTATATTAAAAAGAAAATTAAATAAATGTTTATTGTGCTTTTTTGCAAGTTATGCCAGGCGTTGGCATTTTAAGACCGATGAACCGCGTACATTGTCCCGGCGCTCCACGCGTCAACACCCTCTACCGAATGTGAATTAATAGGCGTGTAATTCAATCGCAGTAACATTGATTGCCGAATCGTATAAAAAAAAAGAAATGATTTCTTTTGTAAAGATGAAAATAAAACGACTGGCACAATCTCTAGATCACAGCACCCCGAGAACGTATCTACTCGATGGAAGACCGACTTATAAATGGCATAATTGATTCTAATTTAAAGATAATAATTACTGAGTGAGGCTGTCATAATAGGCAGTGTAATAGTAAGTGTATTATAATACACAGTTTGCTTCAAATAACCTTCTCTAAGGTAGTTATGGAGTTGAACTAAACGAGAAAAAATATTGTAACGTAAATGATATGGAAAATTAACCTTTTTTTACAAAACGTACTACGAATGCCATTAAAACTTCTAGTATCTCTGTTAATCAACCGGTATAATCTGAAAATGATATAACTAAAAAAACATTACGATAATAGTCGGTATACGGATTTTAACTCAAGACTTTTAGTTGCTTAGCGGTGCTTAACTTAACTGTAATTCTTAGGTTACAGTCAATTTTAATTAAGTTTTAATGGTTTATGGCTATAAGGAATTTTGTGTTTGTCATCAACGTAAAATAAAAAGCTACGTTTTAAAAAGTAAGTAGAATACAATAATCTCACACTTAAGTTTTTTTAATAGAATATTGTGACATTGTGACAAACGAGCTCACAGTTCACCTGATGGTAAGTGATTGCTGTGGCCCATAACTATACTCGATTACACATCAAAATGCAGATGCGTTGTCAACCGTGACGACTAAGATGGAATGCCTCGTTTCCAGTAAAAAGGGTCTCCGGTTATCTACACTCACCATACGGAACACAGCAGCTTTAAGCTACTATTTTACGCTGGTATTCTGTGAGAGCGTAGTCCCTCCCCGGTCAAGTCGACCCATTCGTGCTACATACTCTATATCTATACTACGAATATACCTGCAGCATGGCTCTACCACGTTTAAGAGGTAGTTATAAATGTTTAAGTTGGTGCTGATACGTAGTGTAGGTATTGAAGAATTAAAAATCAACTGCAGAATGTACAATTATTCCATAATTTATATTTCTTTGAAGTCGACTTTTACTTTTTAATAAGAGTTATTTTTTTACTCAATGTTATCACAATAGTTATATTAAAAACTTCATCCACTATTAACAGCAAACTTTACCTTAATTTACTCTACATTTATATTATATCACTCTAGATGTATTGATTATTAATATTAAAAAGAACCTATATAATAAGAAAAAATGTCATCGAAATTGGTTTTAAAATTGATGAAGGTATCACGTAACAAACATACATAAAATATGTCGAAATGTAAATAATTTTTGAAGTTGGATAAAAATATGAAAAAATATGAAAGTTACAGCTTATTTTAGGCCCCACTGTTGAGCACAGGACTTCTCTCATTTTTGAGATGAATTGTGAGTGCCTGTAGTCGGACAACACATGTCCCCAAATTATATTATTCCTCAGACATACAATTGATGATGTTTTGTGATATTAGCACTTACAATTGCAATTTATAATTTCATAGGTGCCGGCGGGATTCAAACAAGGGTTGCTCGCGTACTCTAAAAGTGACAGCGAGCACTTAATCCCTGAGCTACTATGACTATTATTTAATGTAACAGACGTAAAAATATCTATCCAATGCCGGTCCAGAACTTCTCAACCTTAATAACAATTGGCAAATCAGCGATCATAAAAATATTTCGTAAAATTTCAATTACAAACTGCGTTATAGTATGGTCAGGTAATGTTTAAATACCGCGAAGTATTGTTTGTTCATGTAGATTGGCATATCAACACTGAAGTAATTTAATAAGTGCAGATAACTTCAAAACATGTTTTTAAACAATCAAGTATCTTATTTTGTGTTATCTACACATGTTTTAAAAGTTATTTTACAAATCATATAGAAAATTCGCGCCTAAACAATAGATATTCATACATATTTGTGTGATTTTAAAGTACAAATTTAATTTATATAGAGTAGCATATATATTTTTTACATAAGTGTTAATAATGCCTATGAAAATTTTATTCATAGTTACGTGTGATCTAGTAACTTTGATAGATTGAAGCCGTGTCGAAGCGACAACATTAGTATCGTCGTCA
This sequence comes from Parnassius apollo, assembly GCA_907164705.1. NCBI lineage: Eukaryota > Metazoa > Arthropoda > Insecta > Lepidoptera > Papilionidae > Parnassius > Parnassius apollo. Next base: position 10,047,683 of record CAJQZP010001125.1, read on the forward strand.
CATTTAAAGACGAGGCGCATACGTAAAAAGAACAGTTAGGCAAAAATTTTTGTCATTCCACTCTAGTCGTAGAACGACACAACCTCCATATACATTCAAACGTGGGTATACTTTTTACCTTCGAAAATCTGGCGCGGCGTTTGCATCTTAAATGTACATAAATACAGCTATTTTGAATTCACTAACCTAGTTTATGGGTAATAGTGTTATCATCATCTTATTACGTCAATGTTAATTACGCCGATAGGTAAATTTATGTGAAATAAGTTTAACTAAATTAAATTTGTAAAAAAGCAAAAATTAAATTTTCATAATCAAAAAGAGTACAGTTTATGAAGGCTCATGCTACTATAAATTAATGATCATTATATATTACCTAAAAATTTTTATGTAATCAGTATACTATAAATTCAATTATTCATAAATTTAATATAACCTTACAAAATCTTCCTAATAACAACTCAAAATAATAAAGAGTGCTGTTGCTAACCCGCCTGCCATCAGCGTAGTAATTATCGATAATAAGTAGCGAAATCCTCACTCTGAAGCATCAACAAGGGAGGCATATGTTCATGAGTGGACTTTTGACTCTAAAGTCCACTTATGAACTTATGAACTTGCCTCGGAGTGAGGATTTCACCATAATTACTACGCTGCTGGCAGGCGAGTTAGCAACAGCAGTCTTTCTTATTTTGAATTGCTATAAGGAAGACGCTGTAGCCTTCTTTATCATTTTTCTCTACCGCCTCTCTCGACACCCACGGGTTGATATGGGATAGTGGATTCTCAAAGGTATTTATCTGAAATTATTACCAAAACAAACGTGTTAGTTATTATATAAAATAAATTATATTTGTGCAGATAAAATATATCAAATATATTTTATCTGCACAAATAGAACAGCTAAAGGGGAGAAGGCGGAAAATAGTATATTGTTTAATTAATAACGTATTTTCTTTTGAATAGTATATTAAATAGATAAGTGTAGTATACAAATAAAAGTCGGGAGTGGTGATATGAGTTGGGTATGACGCGTGACTTCCGATAGTAAAACCTACAAAAAACAACATAGGGTTTTTATTCCTGACATGACATTTTTGCATAACATTTCAGCTCTATAAAGCTTTCTGAAGAGTGCGTAACCATTCGTATTGGTGAATGATGTCCGTCCTGTTGCAGGATGGCCATCAGAACGTCATCTTTATCATCATTGAGAAATATTTCTAAAGTTCATAAGTTTATAAAATACATTTCGTCTTGTTTACTTTTTTACCTCAAACTGGCACTACAAAATTTTAAGTAGGCTATCAAAAAATAACAATAGTCGTGGAAAAACTTCGATTTATGTTTGTAATTCGAATAAATAAATGTTTTCAAAGATCAAAATTTATTTGACCAGTGAGGCAGTTCTTTCTTGTTCTAGTGACAGATTTTTACTACGTTTTTAATGGTTTTTTCATTTGACAAAAACACAAAGATAACTTTCACTGAGTGTCCAAATCACGTAGTGAGATGGAAGAATCATTAGCAGTATAATGTCGATTGTAATGGATTTACCACAGAGTCCCGTCCGTATTCTGCGCGTGCGAAGCCGCCGCACGTAGCACTTCGACCCACTAAGGTGATGAATAAACGAGAAAGTGTATATGTACGTCGACTTCTCTTCGTATTATTTGTTTAGTATTCGGTGGGTCGACGAGTCGCTCAATTTTGAGCTATTGACTTATTTTAAATTTTAAGCAATAGAAAATTGTAGTTCTCCAATTTCATTCCTTCAAATTAGTTATATAAATTGATTGAGTTTAGTGTGATGAGGAAATCCAAATAGATATTAAGCTCAATTGTTTTTCAGCTTAAGTTATCAATAGAGCAGGCGTTATAAAGGCTGTAAATGTCTAAAATATAATTTCAAAAGCATCTAATAAAATGGTATTAATGTGTACAATAATTCTAATGTTTCTTTCTAAATGACTTGACACGGTCATATTCGCACAATATATTTGTTCTGTACAGAAGATGTTTCATTGCTATGCTAGGATTTGACAGTTGTGCTGTAATCAAGTGAATAACAATTTCTTTTTATATGGACCAAAATGACCCATATTCACAATATATGTTGGTTTAGTGCATAAACGAAAACCACAAAATCTGGACCCGATTGAAGGCGTTGTGTTCATTTTTATTAAATAATTTTATATTCACAGTGTTAAAAGTCTTGTTGACTGTAAATAACGTGTGAAACTCACCACGCCATCTACTGGAAAGCGCGGATAACGTCTGCCGGGCCATCTAGAATATAAATCTCTCTGATTAAAATTAGGTGTGTAAAAAATTTGATGTGTAAATTAGGTAGTTTATCTATCTGGTGGTTATACTTAATTAAATCAAAATTGACTTTCATCCCGTAATTTATTCTTTTAGAAATAGTAGGTCGTTGCTAAGACTATCTTGGCAGCCAGTGACGCGTGGTGTCGGTTAAGAATGGTGCCAGTGCGGTGTTGCCCTCGTCTCTTTACTCCAATTTTAGACAGAAAACAGAAATGTCGCATATTTATCGGAGTCAGAGCGTAACCATTGGCGCGGTTGACACAGTTTATTATTTATTAAATACGCTCGCGAAAGAACATGAATTAGAGCTTGGAAAAATCATGTGTCTGCATTGTTGAATTTGTTTGTTTTCACAGCAATAAGCTTCGATGCCATAGGCGCCTTTCCGAAAATACGCCAGCTATGTATCCGGTGCATCAAAGGTCAAAATGTACAATTTTTAGTTGATTAGCTCGTGCTTTATGTTCATGCATATTCATGCTTATTGAGTAGCTCACGCTTGGGTTGGTAATCGCAAATTCTACAACTCAGCAACGGTATTGCCGTCTTGCCGTATTGCCGTCTGCTCGATGCCAAAGTCTGTTAAATTGGGATTTACGGGTTTTCAGATGAATTTTCCACCATATGTCGATTGTCATAAACAGCAGGGTTCAGTGTGTGCTGGTGTAGTCTCACTTCAATTTCAACCTTATTCTATAATCGCAAAATTTCTGTTTTTTTTATTTGACGGCTCCATGGCTCAGTGGCTTAGCATTGAGTTGTTGCGCTGAGAGCTGTGGGCTCGAATCCTGTACGAAAGAAGTATTTGTAAGGCTTGCAAATAATTGTTCCGGGTCTGGATGTTTGTTTGGACGGATCATAACCGAAGTTTTGAAGTTACTACTTACTAAGTAGTAGTTTCACCTCTCCATTGAATTTTTCCTGTTCTGTTTTTTGTTCCTGTATACAACATATAGCTGACGTGAAGCACCGATGCTCTGGGAAGTCTGCAGTCTGCGAACATGTTCAAGATCGGCCCCACCATTACATTTGATTTTATAAACCACAAATCCTCGCAAAAGAACACCGATTACTTACAAGATATACGCGAACTATTGATAACACATCCAAATTCAATAGAGAAGATGGATGGGTGCTGCCAGCTGCTTGGGATCTTATAATTAACAAAATTAAATCCAAACCCAAGCATACCATTGCAAGAATGCATGATACTATAAGCTCGTTTTGCGTAAATCGGACCAAACATTAATATTCAAAAACTGAAGGTAGCCGGACTAACTATGACATTGGGACGTCAAATATCTCAGTTCCCCCCCGTGACCATGGGTGCTGTACAGCACCCGAAACGTCGGGATAATAAAAATACAATTAAAGTAATTAAACGTGATAAAATCCGTAAACAATAGTTTTATTCAATGTGTAGTGTTCGCGTAAATTTAAAAAAATCATTAGCCTCTCCATTTTAAATAAATCGTTTGTATAAAAAGCACTAAATTATTCTATTTAAAGGTTGAAATAATTCTCGTGGAATTGCCGAAAGAAATTAAGGATGCTTTCAAAACCGAAATATAAAATAGTTTCTTCAATTTTAATCTAAAAATCCGTTTTTATATATATATAATATAAGTGCATATTACTTTTTCTACAGCAAACATCAGTATTAATAGGTAAGGAAGTTGCAATCGGAGCAAGTTTTTTATCTCATTCTAATGACGGTGTATTTCTTCCTTGTAATTTAAAACTTGCCGTGTGGTTGAAATTGCAACCGCATCTATTACTTTTAACTGCAAGAGCAATGAACGTAAAACTTATATAGTTTTGTTCTATTAAATGATACAATTTAATGTTTGTACGATTTTTATTGATATTACAACAACTTTAAATGCCTAAAATTATGTTTGAGATATTTAAAAATAACGAAAATGAATTTCCATTTTAATATAGTAAAATACAGGGGAGTAAAGAGTAGTGTTCTGTCTCGGACATTGGACATTGCCATGGTTCGTACTAGTTACATAATAGTAGTGAGGACGTCGTGCAGTGCGGTCAGCGACCGGCGCACTTCCCCTACGGATCAGGATCCCCACGGCTCCCGTAGTTGATCAGCGCTTGAAGCAACAACACTGATATTATTCACGCTGTCAACGATCGCTGAGACAATCGAAATAAGTCACGTTGCAGAGTGATTGTTTCACAACTATTCAAACACGGACGTTACCCCCTTTTGATACAAAAGTTCACTAACTGGGAAAATATATGAGATGTATTCTATTTTTCATCAATATTTAATTGCACAACAGTATCTTCCTAATAACGGTCATAAATAATAAAAAAATGTGGTTGCCAATCCGCTAATTTGGGCAAAAATTGCATAACCCCCTTTGAGGTAATTTATGGGGGTGGCCTATGTTCAGCAGTGCATTTTTGATAGACTGTAATAAATAAAAGAATCCATAGTTCAATGATATATACACCAATATCGCACTGCTACGGCTACCTACATTGATTTTGGGTACTTTAGACATCAACGCGTTGAGTTAATTTAAAGTGAGATATCCTTTCAGGGGTAAAATAATAGTTTATTTTTATTATCTTTATATATACATTTATTTATGTATTTTTATCGTATTAAAAGTTATTACAGGCTATTTTAAAGCTTATAATAACTTTTAAGAACCTGGTAAAATTACGAAATAAGGCAGACATTATTTTGGTAATTTCACACTTATCAGTTTTACAACGTTTGCTCTGGCTCTGGTATTGAATACCAGAAAATCTTTGAATGTTTGAATGAATGTATTTAACTATTAAGCCTACCGAAAAAAAGTTATAAAATTTTCTTACGTAGTATATAGTTACCCTGGGATCAATTTAAAGATTCAGTGTAATATCGCAAATATTTGATATTGTATAGTATAATATATATATGTATATTTCTATTTACAGTGCAGTTATTATTTAAATAAAATGAAATATAATTTAAATTATAATTTAAATAATATGGTATACATAAATGTCTAAATATTTTTTTCATTAAAACTACAAGTTTACGATATTAATGTCAAATTTTTTATCTAAGTGTACTTTATTACAACTTATTGTTAGATTTGAAACCTTAGGAACAAGTGAACATAAAGTTAGATTCTGATATGAAATAACAGAGAAATTGAGTTTCACCAAATTAAAAAATAATGACATTATTATCCGTGGTGGAAGTATCATGAAAAAGTGTGTCATCGGAATTAGAGAAAATGTATAAAATAGTTAAGTAATGATAGTGATAATGATAATAGTCTCCTGAGTTCTGAATTTATATAAAACTTATTTAAATATTTATAAAACTTATGAATACTACTGAAAGTAGTCAACTTTGCTAGGAAATTATATTATCTTTCTTTGAACTGGACCACTATGGAGATGTATGGTAGATATGGAAATGCAAGAAAATCGCCATAGTTAACAATTGTATATTTTATGTAAAAGAATAGTACAGATTATTTCTATATCAATGTACGGAGTTTTGTGTTGGCACTATCAATTATGGAAGAAATAAAATAACAACAGTTTTGGGTCAAATCTAAATTTAAAAACATTATAAACAATCAATCATATGGTTAGATTTTAAGCTCTAATCGAATTAGGTAGGTATAAAAGGAAATACATAATTGGAATTTAAAGCCAAATCCAAGTACAGGTCATTATTTGTTTTTATTTGTGTTTTGTGACTTTTGATCTATCTATTCTAATCCACGGGATCGTTATATAAAGTTGCACTTGGTTATTGAGTTTTTTAAGTCTCATATTGTACTTTTATATTGTCGCATAATGAAAACCCATATCCATTGCGTTAACCTACTACGGAATTTTTTAGCCCACTCCTTCAGGTTTTATTTGTAATAAAGGCGTTAAATTTTGTGCGATAGTTTATCGAGATGTCTTCGAAATCTCTTGTGTGCGAAAACAATTCTATGTAACGGGTCACTTCCATGTCTGTAGAATTGTTACTGGGTAATGCTGGGCGAGATGAAAATCTCAATTGAAATGGGAACATCGCGATAAGTAATTTCAAGTGACATGAATTACACTTATTAGTTATTGTTTTCGGGCATCAAAATATTATACATTTGTTAGGTGCAACACATTCAAAAGATTTTTTGGAATATTCCCTTTTAAAATATTTTTTATTCCGAAGAACAACACTAAATAATCAAATATTTACTAAGAGTTATTTAAATCGAGTAATAAAGGTATAATGATTTCTTAAATTTACGCGAACACTACACATTGAATAAAACTAAATTTACGGATTTTTTCGCGTTTATTTCACTACTTTTACTTATTTTTAATTCCCGACCTTTCGGGTGCTTTACAGCAACCATGGTCACGGGGGGGACTGAGATGTTTGACGTCCCAATGTCATAGTTAGTCCGGCTAACTTCAGTTTTTGAATATTAATTTTTGGTCCGATTTACGCAAAATTTTTTGCGTAAATTGGACCAAAAATTAATATTCAAAAACTGAAGGTAGCCGGATAATAAGTAAAAGTAGTGAAAATCTCAATTGAAATGGGAACATCTCAAAATTTTTTGCGTAAATCGGACCAAAAATTAATATTCAAAAACTGAAGGTAGCCGGACTAACTATGACATTGGGACGTCAAACATCTCAGTCCCCCCCGTGACCATGGTTGCTGTAAAGCACCCGAAACGTCGGGAATTAAAAATAAGTAAAAGTAGTGAAATAAACGCGAAAAAATCCGTAAATTTAGTTTTATTCAATAATAAAGGTATGTTCATCGTGACTCATTTTGCTGGTTCTTTTAATAGCTGATGTTCACAAATTGTTTATCATTAAAGCTATCGACTGGTTTTCTAGAAGGTGGACTGACCTGTTTGCCTACATAAAATAAGAAGGTAGGTAATATAATATGGATGTTTCTGATATCATTTGCGTTTCTAATTCCGTTATTCTATTAATAGAATAAGTTATTTACGTTGAAGTTAACAATTTCAAAACATTTTTAATTATTCATGATGCATTCATTAAATTTTATTGAGAAGATTCCCATAGGTAGACATAAACAAATGCGTTAGCGTACATTGTTTTATAACATTACGGTAATAATTAATTCAGGTAACGGTTAAGAAATTACAGTAATTATTTTAAAAACAGAAAGTTACGGAACGTAGTTTTAGTGTAACTATACGAGTGATTCATAATATTACAGCAACTCTGCGCAAGGAAATACATTTTTTTTGTTTCACGCTATGTAACCTTCATTAATTTTGTAAAACGAATAGTTATTTAATGTTGGCCGATAAATAAAATACACTTATCGAGGTTTTCTACTTGTCAGTGTTGTCCCGTTATTGTATCTTGTGCATAGAACTCATTTTCACTTTTAAATTACACCCTTTTTTTTTGCGGATGGAAAATCATCTAATGACGCCTTTCACTCTGGGTGGAGCGTAAGGGAGTGTCAGACTTTTACTGACTAAAAACCATCCGTGTTCCTTCAGTGCCCTTACGTTCCAGAGCCGCGGTATCTCTTTCGAACAGCCCGCAGCAAATTACACCCTTACAATACTTAAAATCAATACATTTCCATAAACAAAAATCAATACATCTCAAATACATACTCCAATCATAAATAACTTCAAATCGCGTATTATGAATAAGCTTCAACAGGTTTAACCGGACACTGGACAACCTGTCCATTATAGACACTTCATAATTGACGTAATGCAATCAGGTTTATTCCAAATTAAAAATACTTCATAGCATTTTTTCTTCTCAACAGCGATGTTCTATTTGTAGAACTGTACTTAAAATTATAGAACTTACATACATGTCATGTGTAATTAACTCATTACGAGTACTACTTATTCCTCGTAAGTTTTTTATTCGAATTCTAGTTTTCAGCCATTTTGAATGCTAATAAATGTTGAACATTAAGATGTTTATACATATTTAGGAGTGAAGCACCTACGTACGAGTATAGTAAATTAGTCTCTAGGGTTTTTTTTAGAAATAAATCATCTTGGATAAGATGCGAATATAATACTAAATTGGTCTTGTAAAGAACGGTTGGTTGCTTTCGTTCGTGATTTTTCGATAATTTGGCTTTAAACCCGTTATATATTGTGTAAGTTTTCCTTTTATAGCTGCGTAGGCAATACTTAAGGTCATTGAAACGATTTAATGTTTGAAATATTTTCACAAATATTCTATTACTTAATATAATTTGCTGATAATTTAAAAAAATACTTATTTCTGCTTATTATATTGATATAGAACTTAGTTTATCGGTTAAGCGCTTCCCATAAGTTACACAGTACGTGAGCAAGCCAAGTTCAATCTCCGATCAATTATTTTATGTGCTGATTAACCAAGTTTTTGGCAAAGAAAGGAAATTTGTGTTTGACAAATAGTATGGGAAATTTTAAAATCTGTCAACACGCACTGTTTAAGCACGGTGGATTAACTGTTTCACAATTCTCTGACCTACCTATAAAAAACAAACTTTCGTGTGTATTTACAAATAAATCCCTGTGTCGCATTACGAAGTCTAATTTTTTTTGTAATAAACAACAGAAAATGCCAGATAAGTCGTTATATTTGCCTTACGTCAAACTTCTAACTTGCGATGGGCAGCCTGCAAAGCGTGACAATTAAAGCAAATTCTGATTACAACGGAGAGCCAATGTCCAGAATTGGATATTCACAGCCTTTTAAAGAAGGAATAGAAGATGTAATAAGCGTAAAAGAAATATGTAATGCCAAATTTCAGCCTACCTGCGATGTACCCGTTTTACAAATCTGCATTGTAATGATTGCTTGCGTTCTTGAAAAGGTCATTATAGAAATCTGGGAATATACTGATTTGCATTAGAAATACCACTGATTGTCTGACTCATCATGAGATCAAAACATTAATCAATAGTCTAAAATATGTTTGTAGTAGTGATTACTGATAATACGACGTAATTGCTTGTATGTGTGTTCCCGGCGACGCCGATCCTCGTACAAAATAAGGTTGACAGCCATTCTATTGTGTATTATAGTATTCTATGGCTGCAATAGCCACTTAGCATCAGGTTGAAAGTAAATTTGTTAGTCACATTGATTCTATAAAAACATTCAGTACACAGATGTTTTATGGAATCCCATTATACCTTTCAACTTAAACTTTTATTACGTGTATATTCAGTTTGCAAGTAACACGTAGTTTAACCTAATTGAAATAGTATGCTATAAGTCTGTTTAAATTTTAAAAATTGGATTCTATTTGCTGTTGTACTTTCGTAAGCACGTGAGTACTTAAGTGGCGGTGCGTAAAAGCTTTCGAACGTGTATGGCATTGTGTACCAATATGCTCACTCGTAAATAACAGCGTTGAATAGCTCCTTCATTTCCTTTGTTTTATTTGATTTGAGATAGTAAAAATAGAAATTCACAGGGTTCTTTAATATTATAAAGAGTATACGCTAAAAATGTGTGTGAAAAGAATAGAATTTCATTTAAAAATTATACAATATTGGCAACCATGAACAAAACAATTTTACTAAAAAAGCACATTTATACTTCATATGTTAGAGATACTCAAACATGTTTAATTATTCCCTTAAGTCGACACGGAAGTGAAAACGATCATTTCGCTCTATACTCTTACGTGATTTTTCACACTTCATTACTTACCTGTTATTTTTCCGCTAAATTGTGCTTAGGACTGGGATAGTTGAAGCGCCGCGGGAGCCCTCTAAAGAGCGGGCGGAATGTGCTCACAAGGTCATTGCGCCCTGCGCGGTCATGCGCATACCCCTCCCTCCTTACCTCGTGCCTTCCGATTGCGCTTGCCCCTACTCGCACCCACCACCATAACGTCTATGCGATCAGCTGCGGATAAATAGGGAAGGAACCATTTCGACGCGTCCCTATTTTATTTTTATTATGCTGTTTTGTTTATTTTATGATCGTGTAATGCCCGCCGGCAATATTATTTCTTGATTTTATGCTATTTTCTAAAATCGTTTAAAGGAGAAAAAGAGCTTTCGAGCATAAGCTATAAATACACCCCGTATTTACGATGCTCTCCATGATCGGCATTCATCATAGTACTTATGGCTTCAGCGGCTCTCTTAGTGTTCGAGTATTATAGCATTGAAGGTTCCAATGTTTCATGGATTTAACAAAGTAACTTCAGTGTAAATTGTTGCCCCGCATAGCTTTACTATTGTTTGATTATTTATGGAATATAGCAACATATTCGTACACATCGTTGTTCATTCTGTTTATGTTATAATTTATTGAAATTTTTTTTACATTATCGTATCTTCATTATGTGGCATTGTATGTTATATACTTTATATAATTTTAAATATTTAAATTTATATGAAAATTGTTATTTTTCTTTTTATAGATCATTAGAGGCTAGACTAGAGTTAATCATTTAAGTATTAATAGGACCCGTTTATACGTCTCAGTAAAGATAAGTAGAGCCCTGTGACATACTTTGCTTTAAAATTACAGTTAATCAAATCCAGAATTGAAACATAGAATAATAAAAACCTATTCATATACAGAGATAGACAGTGGTGGATGCGTTATCTTTTATTTAGTGGGGTAACACGAGGAGCGTCACAGCGAAAGTCTTGGGTAGTGTTCAAATTTAGAAAGCCAAATTTTAATTATTCTTTATGTTTTGAGGTGTCTGAAATTCACAGGCAAGACCCTCCTTTCATTTTTAATAGGGTTTTTGGTGCGTGAAAGAGTACGGCACGTTACCCCAATACGTGTTAACGGATGTCACATGTCCTCAAAGTATTTAATATTTATCGCACATCCAGGTTTTCTCACGGCTTTTTCCTTTAACGTCGAGCACTTTATGGTACGATTTACCAATTAGCACAAACAACAATTTTATTGGTGCAGATAAAGGCGAGTGCTTATCTAATGTGCAACCCCTGCTCACCTGATAAAGTTTTCATTAAATTCAGTTCAGATCGTATTTTTCTAAAAATTAAATCGATTCTTATAGTTGCAAGAGGTCACAATAAGGTTTGGTAGACAGAATCACACTCTCATCCATTTTTAGCTATAATCACAACGTGGATTGGTTTCATAAGCCCCTTACTTTATCAGAAAAATAAAGAAATAGTGGGAAATTAAGCATCTTTACTGTTTTTTTGTATTTCTTTAGTCTAGTAGACCAGTTTTGTTAACAAGCAGTCGTTAATAGGATTGTATTGGGTATAAATAAGTGGCTATTGAGACGTGGCTTAGGTAGTAAGCATGAGTGACAGAAGTTCCATATTCACGAATCGTAGCCCTAGGTAAAGGAAATTTCTGAGGTTAACAATCCATTCCAATCATGAAATGTGAAGCAATGATCATGTAATAAATAGTACATGATAGTAACTTTTGTTACAAAAAGCTTAATGTTTAATTATAAACGCAATTTGAAAATATTTGCTTTTGAATAGTTATTTTATTATAAAAGCAGTTACTATTTAAACGTAAATCAGACCAAAAATTAATATTCAAAAACTGAAGGAAGTCGGACTATGACATTGGAACGTCAAATATCTCAGTTCCCTCCGTGACCATGGGTGCTGTAAAGCACCCGAAACGTCGGAATAATAAAAATAAATTAAAGTTGTAATTAAAACGCGATAAAATCCGTAAATAATAGTTTTATTCAATGTGTAGTGTTCGCGTAAATTTAAGAAATCATTAATTTAATGTAAATTAGTAATTGCAATAGTCTAAATTTCAATGTAATAGCTGGAAAATATCAACTGCAAAGAAAAACAAATTCATTGGTACTTGTTAGGTTTACCCCACCATTTTATTTGTAGATTTTTATAGAATACGTCGTTGTTATTATAATATTATGTAAAATAAAGCGAAAAGCAATAATGAACCTGTTATAGGTGATCACCGTACACCTCGGGGTACGCATGACTGACTTCTATTGCTATAGAGCTATAATGCTTTCGTACGGATGACGGTCATTACCACACGCTTCCCTGTTCTGTCTTCTATACTTGTGTAAGTACTGTAGTGACACAGGGAAAATTGCACGTAAGCTAGCAACAAGTCCACTCAAACAATTTCTCGTTTCGCTATGGCTTAGAAGATTATTACTGGAAAAGAATTTCCTGGAAACATCTACCATTAATCTGACATCAGTGCCGGGTGAAGCTTACTTCTTCACGGTTAATGTTAAGAAAAGTGTATCGACGTTGTTCTCCGATTGGATATTACTGGCCCAGAAATTACAGGTATTTTAATTTTCTTTTTCATGAATAAATAAAAATAAAAATGATTGAAACACATGAATTTCAATTATTTTTATTTACATTTCCAATACAAATTTTGAATATTAAAAACTTCACCGATTTTAGTGATTTATTTTAATAAGTATTAGTATTAAAAAATAAAATATTTTAAAAGAGAAAAGATACTATTAGAATACCGGTAGCTTAATTTTTAATGTCACAAAAACTTCTACTTGACTTTAGTAGTAAATTATCTTTTTACACAAGCATTGTAATTGACAGAAAGTTGTGAGAAGATGGTTTTAAAAAGTACATATTTTTAAACATATTATTCTGGCTGGATAGTTTCACAAAAAGTTATTTAATAGTTTTCGTGACTCGGTGTTATTTTATAAGAGCATTTGTGATAAATCGCTATTTTTTTTACATAAAGGTCTCCTTGAACGTCAAGCAGTTTCAGCAAGCTGTGTTCAAGAATATGCAAACGAATAGTTCAGTCTTGTTAACTACAATGTGTATTTATTGTTCTACTGTTAAAGATTTAAGCGGTTAGCGACGGCGTATATAAGTAGTTGCCCCTTAATACTACATAAACTCATATCTAAATGAATGTAAATAATAATAATCTAATGTAAAAAATAAAAATCATCTATACCATCTGGATGACTGACGGTCCACCACTGTGCGATTTAAAAGAAGTTTTCTTCCTTGCACAACTTCCTTGTGGAATCGACTACCACCAGAGATTTTTCGGACCAATACGACTTAGGGACCTTCAAGAAAAGAGCCTACTCCATTTTTAAAGGCCGGCAATGCATCTGCAATTCCCCCGGTGTTGCAGTTGTTCATGGGCGGCGGTAATCACTTACCATCATGTGAGCCGTACGCTCTTTTATAAAAACCTAAATATTTTAAGTCATCTACATAAACTCATATCTAAATACTTTAAGGCACTTAATACAACATAAACTCATATATAAATACTTTAAGGCACTTAATACTACATAAACTCATATATAAATACTGTAAGGCACTTAATACTACATAAACTCATATATAAATACAATAAGGTACTTAACACTACATAAACTCATATATAAATATTTTAAGGCATTTAATACTACATAATCTCATATATAAATACAATAAGATACTTAACACTACATAAACTCATATATAAATACTTTAAGGCACTTAGTACTACATAAACTCATATTTAAAGACTTTAAGGCACTTAATACTACATAAACTCACATATAAACACTTTAAGGCACTTAATACTACATAATCTCATATACAAATACATTAAGGCACTTAATACTACATAAACTCATATATAAATGCTTTAAGGCACTTAATACTGCATAAACTCATATATAAATACTTTAAGGCACTTAATACTACATAAACTCATATATAAATACTTTAAGGCACTTAATACTACATAAACTCATATATAAATACTTTAAGGCACTTATTACTACATAAACTCATTTCTTCTTCTTTATCATTCCGTAAAAAATCACAGCTAGACATGCGTTTCTTCAGTCGCAGAGGAGATTTGCCTTACTCGTCATCCTTGAAGGCGGATTAAAGATCGCAGGTCCAGACGTCTTGCATCTTTGACGCTATTACTCGTTTGTGTGTTTTATATTTATGCGCAAACATGATGGTTATGCGGCCTCTAACGGATCTGTCGGGAGCCATTATATCTTTCTGGTATTTCGCATCTTACGACATCCACGGGAAGAAATGAAGTGATGGATTCTCTTATAATTAATATTAAATATTAATTATTTATTTTAATAAGGTAAACATTAATAATCTGTGTCGCTAATAATTTTGCGGCGATGGCGAGTTCTGCTAGATAACCGCAGTTTTTGGACATAAACAAAATCGGCTAGGATATTTTTTACGATATTAAAATAGAAGTAAGAGAGACTAAGTGTAGTTATGTTACGAAACTATAGTTTATAACTTGTAACTACGTATACAGTTTATGACACCATGACGTGGTGGCGTAAGGTATCCACTACCCTATATCGTCCCATGAGTGACGTAAGAAATGACAGAGGATGTTAAACAGGAGTTTGGGAGTAGCATTTTCCTAATAACTCAATATTGATTGCCAACCCACCTAACAAGCGTGGCAATTATGGCAAATATCTCCTATGAGTTTTCTAATATTATATAATTATATATGTTCAATTAACGTATTAAGTTAGTTGGCTGTTAACCACTTAATTTAGTTTCCAGAGCCAGGAGTGGAATTCAAAATATGTTTAACACATTTTTTGTTTTAATTTGTCATTAATTATAACACGAATAAAAAAGTCAGTACTACAAGTGTTGTTGTGAAGTCTCTTTATCATTAGTCAATGCTAAAAGAAAGAGAGAAAAAAAATTCCTCTAATTCCATCCTCTTTTTATATCATTTTAAAATAGAAATACCGCTAAGAGTTTGCATCTCATGCCTATAAATGTTCGCAACGTGTATGTCCTTAGCTAGCGACAGGGACACGGCACAGCCTCCGCATTCTGTTGTAAGACGCCATTCCCTAAGATAAACACGCGAACTGGAGATATAAGAAAACGTCCTTTCTATTTGCAGTTTTGTACTGTTCATTTTCTAAAAAAAGTTTGCTATGTATAGTGTCTAATACTTAAATTATTACACACTATTTAATAGTAATATAATATAGAGTACATAATAAGACTTCTTTCTTACAACTTATTTGTACCGTATTCAAAAAAGAAGTTTTTGAATTCCACTGTTTATTTTTTAAATACACATAAAGTTATCTCCGATATTGATGAAGAACTTCTTCTGCTGATTTTATTTCGAAAACTTGTACAATGGTAGTGGTCCCACAAAATTTCAACTAGATCAATTATTTAACTTAGGAAAATAATTAACTTTTAAGAGGCCAATATAAAAGTAATACAACGTAAGCAGCAATGTTTTTTAATTGTCTGCGTTACAAAAATAATTATGATTTAAAATAACTACCATTTTTATCACGTTTCTGGTCCTGAGCTACGTTTAAAGTTTCAAATTTGTAACTCATCGGGAAGTGAAATTAAAATCCGTTCCTAAATTTGAACCGATTAGACAAAGAACAAAAAGATAGACAAGGAATTGAGTTTGTATTGCATTGTCATCCAACTCTAAAGACTTTAAAACTTTAATATAGCTTATTTAATTTAAAGTATCTAGCTTATCGAAAAGTTAATTTAAAAACAATTGCAAAATTTGTAATAAAAAGACAAGAAATCAAGGTAATAAAATAGTGGTCTTCGGTTATCTTTGAATATACGAGTAACAACTTAAGATTTTAGCTACACGATACAACTATAAAACTAAAATTAAGGTCGACTTAACACACCTTAAAAATAGTCTTTATATATTTTTGGGTGTTTTTAGGAAAGTTTAAATAATAATGACTTAGCATCGAATAACAAAGTTTTAACAAAGATTTTAAGAAGATTATTTATATAGAACAGGTAAATGAAATTGTATACTTGGGGAGTGCTTTCAGCCGGGATGAAAGATGTGATTTAGATGTGGATAGGCGTGTCGCTGCCGGAAACAAAGTCAATGGTGCCCTGAATGCATTAGTAAAAAGGCAAGGCGTGGTGAAGAGTGCACGCCTTGCAGTACATAATGCAGTGTTGGTACCGACTTTGTTATATGGCAGCGAAACCTGGGTATGCCAGAAGAAGCATAAAAGCAAGTTGAATGCAGTGGAGATGCGATCTCTTCGTAAAATGTGTGGCGTTACCTTAGCCGACCGAAAGCGAAACGAAGAGATTCGCAATATGGCAGGATTGAAAGATGACCTTATCACAAAAATTGATAGGGGCGTACTCCAATGGTTTGGGCACGTTGAACGAATGAGTGAAGACCGAATGGTGAAGAAAATATATAGAGCGAAAGTAAATATTAAAAGGTGTCGAGGTAGACCGAGACTAACTTTCGAAGACCATGTGAGCAAATTGCTCGAAGAGGGGAGGGTCAAGAGTACTCGGATACCTAGACGTGCATGTATGAAGAAGTTAATGAACCTGAAGGAAGCGAAAGAGGTATGTAAGGATCGTGACACTTGGCGATCTGTTCTCTCTGGCTACCCCGTTAGGGATTGTGCGTGAAGATAAGTAAGTAAGTAAGTATTTATAACTTTCCAGTTCTGTCAGTACCAATTTGGCGAAATTAATGATATCGAACAATCGTGAATCGCACGTGAAAGTACGTAAGTAATTCACACGTATCCGAAAACACATGGCCCAGTTTCTGTTAATAATTGGGTTAGACGAGCGACCTGTCGGCTTGCTCACACGCATTGTCTTACTCGCGGCCTGCATGGTACCGTTATTGTTCGGTCAGGTTCGGTCCATTGTGACGTTGCTACTTGTTACATACGGATTAACGACGGCGTCATTGGGATAAGTACTGGGTCGATCGAGTTTCGATAATAATTTTTCTAGACGGAATTTTTTATTTTTTTTTGCCCATTTTATCACGGCTGCTGTTACGGCTACGTCAGTCATTGACCTGTAATGTAGCACTCAATTCCTATTAAACCGTAATAAGATAACAATAAGTTAGATTATAAATGCTATTTAGGCATCTATCAAATATTTCTTTCTTTTAAACGACTTTTGTGTCAGAAGTAATGGCAATTTATGTAAGAAAGTGACATTATGGTAATATTAGTAAACTTAAGTTAAAATACGTTGTTTTATTAAAACTTTGTAGAATTTTCTCTTTAAAAGTCTTGGCTTTTATCTCTTTATTTCAAATTCAAGCCGTAATGGTTTGAATTTGAAGTAAGGAGATATCTTTTGTGATTCAATTATTTAACATAAATTCCTTTTTCGAAAACATCTAATATATAACTTTAATCTTAGTCCTTAACTATTAATCTAGAATAAGCATATACTTAATCTACGGCTGAAATTAAAAAGGTATTCACGTGTAACATGGTTTTCTTACAAAGAATTCCGCCTACAAAAAGATTCGTAGATGTACGATTTCTATTTATACGGTCATATCTGATTTTCAAGTAGGCGAATAAGCACGCGTGCCCCTGACCTCGCCGCTTTACATCAAAGGAACAAATGCTAAGCCACCAGCTTATGCGGGAGATATGCAATAGTGCTTATTTGACGAAGAAGCTTGTAAACTGTCTATTTTGTATTTCAAATAACTTTTAAAATTTTTGCGCAAAATTGTCTTTAACTGCACAATCTAAATGTTGATATTTTGGTCACGACTTTAAAAACAGGTGTATGTTCTCATTTTGTATCTTTATATTATATAGATAATTAATAATTATCACTTTTACGATTTTTTAATGATTAATGATTAATAAAGCGATAATAAATATCACAGGTAAATGTAAAGGGATGTGGAGATGAAAATAAGTTCATTTAGTTATTCTTGTTAATGACAACAAAAGTTCGTTTTAATATGAATTCTGTTGTATGGTTCGATTAAGTACTTCTTTTTTAGTTAGGTATATATCTGACCTACGCTATGCGAGCCACCAGCGATGACGTAGCTTTAAAATTACAAGCAAAGGCGCAGCGTCAGATTCCGTTGGAATAGTTAACTCTGACATGTTGGTCATTGTCACTAATTAACGCTGTAATTTGAAAAATAAAATATACGGGTAACAGGTTTTCGTTTAAATAAAATATAATTTGATAAATTTAATGTAGTGTTGTGAACTCCAGATGAATATTTCATTTCAAAATTCCCTGTATATATATATGTCTGTGTGAATAATGTCAGTTTGATTGTATCGCCGGAAACTTACCTTAACCCGTTTCGGCTTCCGCTTTTGATTTTTTCAATTAAAAATGTGTTAGTTTCGTAAGTTATTAACTAACTTAGTTCATCATAAGGAAGTAATAACTTAGTTATATCAATGGGCAGTAGTTTAAATATTTTAATTTATTCCATTTTCATGTATGCATATTTCAACTTTGTCTTATCCAAATTCAAAAAATAGGGAAGGTCTATATTTGAGTCATAAGTATTATTATATAGGTTCTTGGGTTTTTCGAAACGGCTTAACTGATTTAAATTATTCTTTTTTATTAAATAGGTTAAAATTCAGGGGCGGTTTCATATTTTTACGTGGTAAAGCCATGCTGCAGTTATATTAGTAGTATAGTTGTAGCACGAATGGGTCGGCTCGACCGGGGAAGGACCACGCTCTCACAGAATACCAGCGTCAAATAGTAGCTTATTGCTGCTGTGTTTCGTATAGTGAGTGTAGAGAACCGGAGACTCTTTTTAATGGAAACGACACATTCCATCTAAGTCCTCACGGGTGACAACGCATCTGCATTGTGATTCGTAATCGAGGATAGATGTAGATGTCTATGGGTCACAGCAACCGCTTATCATCAGTGGTCTGTGTGCTCGTTTGTCACCCTATCTTATAAAAAAATGAATTTAAATAATAAATGTCATCCCTAAGGATAGTGAAATCTGGAATGAATATTTTAATCTACCTATTTATAAGACATTCAAATTGTGTGTTGTACCGTGAACTTGTGATATTCTTGAAACTACTTGAAGGGGTAAAATAAAAAAATCAAAAATTTTAATAAAAAGGACAAACTAACTTTGAACTAAAAAAACAATTACCACCTTAATACTTACTAAAGTTGCGGTCTTAATTCTTCGATACACCAGGTAACTGTAACTGTGTACTAGGTAAACATACTCCTGAACAACTTCGAGCGTAGTGCTCCCGACAACTACCGGCATTGATGTGACATGAACGTTATATAATATGAAGTTTTGTCCTGTCCATGTTCATTTTAAGACCTGTTCGTTAGGAGGCACTATTGAGGTCATTGAGCTAGCTTCCCACTTTTTATATCCATTCTTGTGGAATCATTCAAAATTCTATAATTTTATTAATCCCACAAAAGTAATTTGTAATGATTGATTGTATTACGAAAAATATTTATGAAAGAAGAATGATAAGCACAGAACAAAATTATTAACATTCAGATAATACATGAAGAAAATGTACTTATAACTTATTAAGTTTAATTTTTAATTTTTACAACATTTGACAGCATAGGAAGCAAAAAAATACATGATTGGCATAAGGGCGGCTTGAGAAAGATCACACACAACAATCGGTTTTATGTGGGAACAAACCATTTAAATTCTTATCTTTCCAGTTCAATTAACATTCATGATATGTAATTACTCGTGTAAGATCGTTATTAGAGGTCTAAGTTATGCCATTGAATAAAAAATTTGTGTTGAACATGCTAAAAAAGTATTTACTTGTTTTATTGGAAACCGTTATTATTATTGATTGTGGTTTCCCACACATTGTTTTTAATCAGTAAATAATTTATTGAATTTAGTTTTAGCCATCAGCTTGATACAAAAGGCCTCCAAAAAAGTGTAAGTAAATAGAAAATTGATTTCGCAGCTGTAGCACTCAACTGGCCTTATATAAACCAATTATTGAATAGTTATCTGCAATCATTTTGACCCTACCCTTCAATAAATGGTTGCCGCTGAGCTTTGAATTCCTTCTACTGCTAGATCGCAAATTAAAGTGTTATAAATGTACTCGTACTGATGTGTATCGGCTTGTTTTATTCATTTTATCCTACAAGTTCTGAAATTATTTAAGTCATCATCATATATTTACGCTAAGACAGTGCGACTTTCCATCGAGGTCTTACCACCAGTTACTACACTTACCATCATTTAGTCGGGCACTTGTTTAGGTATGATAACTGAAATAAAATCATACAGCATACACTATAGCTGTGCGCTGGCGGTGTAAGAATATCTACTGTCCCATATAATCACGTGGGTGTCGTAAGAGGCCACAGAGGGAAAGAAATCAGGAGATAGTCAGGATTTTTAGCCATTCTTAAAAAGACGCTGCTTTAAAGACTAAAAATAAAAAAATTGAGGTTGCCAATCTGCTTGCCAAGTGTGGCAACTATGGCAAATATCTCCTCTATGGGGCAAACTATGGGGGAGGCTTTTGTTTAGCAATGGACTTTAATAGGACTGTAAAGGTAACACTGGGTAACTGGATAACAAAAATTTTGAATTAAATAAATAAATAAATTAAAATTTATCGAAATTCAAATC
Source organism: Parnassius apollo (assembly GCA_907164705.1). Lineage (NCBI taxonomy): Eukaryota > Metazoa > Arthropoda > Insecta > Lepidoptera > Papilionidae > Parnassius > Parnassius apollo. The sequence continues at coordinate 10,068,437 of CAJQZP010001125.1, forward strand.
ATATTCACCCTAGCTTGTGACCCTGCGAAATGACGAGGTCAAAGATGCCTACAAAATTTATTGTTTTATTGCCGTTTGTAAAGTACGATGAATATAATTTGAATTTCGATAAATTTTAATTAATTTATTTATTAAATTCAAAATATTTGTTTTTATTTTTTGTAAAATATCAGTGCTATATGCTTCTACTACGTTCACATATTATTTTTTTCCGAGCGCTAAAAAAGTATTAACAAAATGAAGGCAATTTTAAAATAATAACTATTTTATACCCTTTGTGGTAGGATTTGTCAATGAAATCTTATTTAAAAAATATATCTGTGTATGTCTGTTTGATTTCGAGTTTAATATTGCGAATCGTTATTTACCTATGTCAACATTCATACGAACAAAATCGTTGGCACAAGATGTGCTTATAATTTTTTGTAAGAGAAGTAGGATCCTTTACACATGATGGATATTTTTTCTCTTGTTGCCAATCCACCAGCCAAGCGTCCAAAAGTGACAAAACATCACTTCAATGAGAGATGTTTATGTCCAGTAGTGGACTCTTAAGGGCCGATAAAAGAAGAAACAAAAAGAGAAGTCTAAATAATGTTTTACGTTAGTTTTTGTAGCTATCAAATGCTAGAGGAATGCACAAAACGTGAGCGAATCCCGTAGACGCTTACACCGTTAAATTGGGCAATTTATGAGCTTATGGTGTACAAACTGTACGGTGGCTGCAACGGCGCGTTACCGGTGCCACGGTGCCGGTGATTTAACTGTTACTGTGATTGTGCGATATACGGAATACGTCACTGGATCTTAATAACACCTGATATAAATAAATATATAAAATTATTATATATATATATCCTAGTGAGCTCAGATGGTTAGCACTCGCTTTAAATGTCACAATACGCGAACAAACCGGGTTCGAACCCCGCCTGCTCCAATGACATTGTTAATTGCAATTTTAAGTGCTGATTTACCACGTGCTCGGTGGTGAAGGAAAACATTGTGAGTAAACCTGCATGTCTGAGAAATAAGAAAAAAAATTATTTCGAAGACATGTGAAGTTCGCCTACACGCATTGGGCATCGCGGCGGACTATTCCTTGCCCTAAAATCCTCTCAGAAATGAGAGGAAGCCTGTGCCCAGCAGTGGGACGTATATAGGCTGTAACTTTACTTTACTTTATATATATATATATATATATATATATATATATATATATATATATATATATATATATATATATATATATATATATATATCACTGTAACAAATTTGTCACAATTCACGTTGCAAGTGAATAATTAGAAAACATTAATAATAGTAATAACTATGTCCTCCAGACCGAATTTCAGTCACGGTGGCCTGCCTCAACGGAGACTAGCCATCGGCACAGGACATGATTATATTGCCCAAGCGTACGAAAAAGCATGGGCGTATTCTCTATTCCCTCACTTTCATAGTCTGAAGGGACGTTAATTCGACAGGATCGAAGAAAGATCAGGACTAACGGCTTTACGCGCTTTCCATACACGGAGGGTGAAAAACCGCCAACTTTCTAACTCCAACCTGCTACTGACAATTTCTTGACAGAAAAACCCAATAAGTGATTAAATAAAACATCTGTAACATAGTATTACATATTTTTTATTACGGCATCTGACTACTGAGTTGGGCGACTACCTGACTATACTCATACTCTTGTCTTAATTGCTTTTGCTGTTCAAAATGTCGTACATTCATCGTTACTTACCATGATATTAATAAAGCATTTCAAAATAAAGAAATATAGAAAAGGTTTAATTATTTGTAGGCCATACAAAAACAATTATTTAAAGGCCATGCAAATACTTGTTCCATGCGATAATTAACCGGTCCAGCGTTGAAGTTACACGCTTTTTCACTGCTCTAGTGAGCAGTCTAAAGTCTAAACATTTTTAGAGATTATGAGTACATACACTGTTTCATGTATGTAAGAAACATTGTACTTTGTAGCAATCTTTAAGAGGCCTATGTTTAGCAGTGGACTTGTGAAGGGCTGTAATGATGATGATGCTAAAGATACAAGATATATTTTAAAATAAATTATCCAATAATGCATTGATATATAAAAATCATATTTTGTCACAATGGTCTGAAAAAAATATAAATGAACATACTTTAATACTTTTTTATGTGGTAAATGTTGGTTTAAAAATCCAATAATCATTTTTAAGGTTTCGATTTATGTTCGGTGCATATTTCAAGCGTTTTTAAAGCACCTGATATATAAACACTTCAACGGTTTTTGTTTATAAGGTTTGATCTTAGGTTCCGCTGTGAGGATATCTGGGCTAAGGTGTCTATTGTGCTGTGGTCGAGTTACGGTGAAGTAACAGTTTCCTTAATTTCTTTTGTTGTAATCTCTGTAGAAAATGAGACAACCGCTTTTCCTCGTATTCTTTATGTGACTTTTATTCATAATAATGTTAGTATAAATTCTTGCGTGGGTGTTATATTTCTTTTTTAATAGTATTAAAGTATGTTAGCATGTCAGAAATAATACGAAATGATCGTTACCATAAACCGCTAATGTGTTGTGGTACGTTATAGATGTTCACAATGTCCCCTCTACCTGCGAATTTTTTGAGACTCATGCCACATAAAAGTTTAAACGTTTGTATGTGACCGTTGAAACGGTTTTTGTATACGGGTTACTCGTGAGACCGTCAACAAATGTTCGCGCAATTTTAATTTAATAGAGAAATCAAACCAAATTCAAATTTAGACAAGTTTTATTTTCTAGTAATAATCGTAAGTACTTGAGTAAATTCTTATTTAGCCACGCCTTTGTAATGGTAACGTATTGCTGATATGTCGCAGAACCGGATTTCAGATTATCTTCTTTTTCGTGAAATGGTGCCTTTTGAGAAAGTAGCCCGAATTTGAGTAGCGGTACGTGTAAAAGTGCAATTAGGTTTTTTTTAAATTAACTAAATAAAAATAAATATTGCTGTCCGTTTTTTAATAGCTTTGGTTTTTTGTTATTAAAAACTTTTACATTTACGATACCCGTGGACTATATATGAATAATTAATAAACGTGATAAACCGAGCAAAACGCTATTGAGTGATCGAAAGCTGTCTGATTCATTAAACATGTTCAAGAATGATTTCAGCCGTAAAGAGTGTATTAACAATCGTTTTACTTTCACGTTTAAAATGTTCATTCATCTACTTGATCAAAAGGCCAGTGAAAGTGATATTGCAATTCAAAAAATAAATGGAAACGCGTGTCACTAACTTTCCTGTTAACTTTCGTGGACCCCCAGTTGAGTTGGTCATGACCTGCATTTTATAAACATTAAGCATGTATGTTTAAGTTAAAGGAATGTATATAAACTTATTCGTAGTAATAAAATGCCATAGATATGGGTAAATATTTAATTAGTGTAAAATAGGAGCATTTGATATTCGGTAGATGGGATATGTGATTTTGTACTATATAAATTAAAAAATAAAACATTTGCAATCTAAGAGGGCAAAAGGGCTCGGCAAAACCTGCAGTGTAGCGGAACAAAAGCGTGTTGGTTGTGCGCCACGAACGCTCCGCCCCGCTGCACGCGCGTCGCTTGGTTTCTACATTTACGTTTACATTTTTGCTGTATTTGAAATTATTAATGATTGATAATCAGAGTTGACGTATAACAGTAATTAATTCAGATGAACTACTAATTAATGAAATCAACTACTAATTAATTAAATTAACAACTAATTAATTCAAATGTTATACTATAATATAATTATCTCCCGTTCCTCATTATGTAATGATAAAAACATCACATTACGTTTGATGTCCAAATTTCAATTTGATCTTTATTAGATTTATATAGTGTTTTATTAAATAACGATCAATTAGGCAAATCAATCAATGAATCAATAAGAAATACTATTTTAATTTTCAAATTCAATTTAAAGTTTTGATAAGATATTATTATTTCAGAATATATAGTATCATTTTATTTTTAGTCTGACCGTTATCTTTATCTTAGCAAATTTCATTTATAAGTTTTATTAAGTAACAGAAGCCCCTTCAAATATTGATGATAAACCTGTCCTCGGATTCTATAAGGGTATTATTTTTGCAGGTGAAGGTCAGGCAGTATGGTTGGCAACGCGCTGGGGCTGGCGCCTTTAGCGCTTCTTCTTCTGCAGGCATCGTCCGTACTAAGTGAGTATAAACTATTATATTTAAAATAAATTAACGAAAAAAATTTAAAATGGTCGCCAACCAGTGATAAGTGTGTCAACTATGTCATATCCCCTCTATGAGTCACGTCTAACGTTCATGTTTCATCTATACTCATAGTTGTTGCTTGTTGTGAACACTACGCTCGAAGTTATTTACCTGAGACAAGGTATCCGATTAGGTATGTCCAACATTGACCAAGAGGTCAACCGACGAATCTAACTCGGCTGCCCTGCGTACGGGAAATTGTGAAAGATATTCTTTTCTGATATGGCATAGAGCATAATGATTTTTTATATTTACGCGAACATTACACAATGAATAAAACTATTTATACGGATTTAATCGCATGTAAATAACTTATTTTTAATTCCCGACTTTTAGGATTCTTTACAGCACTCATAGTCACGGGGGTGGCTGGTTGTTTTTTTTTCTTTTTTTTTCTCCACCGTCAGTAAAAATAAGTCAATTAATCGCGATAAAATTCGTATAAATAGTATTGTTCAATGGTTCAGAGCGATAAGAAGCAAGTGTCAGTACGTGTTGTCAGTGATGACTTACGGAACCGATATGTGATCCTTCAAAGCTGGATGGATGAAAAAGATCAAACAGGTTACTCAGCTTGTGATGAAAAGGATTATGCTCGAAATTTCTCTGCAGAATAAAATTCAAAACGAGGATATCTGCAGAAGAACTCGAGTTACTGATCAGTAGCAATTGGCCGGGCGTATAACTGGATGAACCGGCAACCGATAGGGAAAAAGCTTCATTCTGACGAGCGCAATGTTGGGCGATCCCACACTAGATAGAATCAGCTTGTGCAGGTGACCCAGGCCCATATTTTATATATGTACTTACATCCCCTTTTAAATATAATCAATAAAAAATTAATTATATCTCGGCCGGACAGAATATTTGTAAATTTTTTGCTTATAGACCTGACTTCATGTCTGGATGCATTGTAATTATCTTTAGCTAGGACCAGTTTGGTTTTTAATGAAATTGCGATCTGCGCTGTTTCGTGCACAAAAATATTTTTTTTAAATATGTATCATTTAATTTCGAATATCTCTTTTGTTTTAGGTCGAATCGCATTTGAAAAGTTGACCGATGTTGATTTCGCTGGCACTGCGTATTATACAGTACGTAACCTATCATTGTACGAGTGCCAAGGGTGGTGTCGCGAAGAAAACGACTGTCAAGCAGCTGCTTTCAGGTAATTTCGAATTTTTATTTTTTATTTTTCTTGAATATCTATATCTTGGTATCGTATGGGACAAACACTTCCCTAAATTATGTTATAACGAAAGTTCTATAGTAGTATTTATTTTACACTACTTGTTTTATAGTACAGGCATTTTAAAGCATTGAATTTTAAATTAATTTAAAATTTAAAATTCTAATAAGCATTAAACACATATCTTTCTTAAAACAAGAATTTTGTCAATCACAATGTTATCACAATTATACTATACAACATAACTCCACTGTATAACAAAAGCTTTTTCCATAGATTGCCGGACACTTATTTATGGCCTTCTTGATTAATTCATCAGGTTGTCGCTTCATCTTTAAGGAGGAAATTAGCTTCACACTCTTAAAATAAGAGAAGACATATGCCCAGCTACAGGAAAGTTTAGAGACCTACACTTCACTTAGGCAATAACCAGTTACACTTTATGATTATAGTCAGTATTTGATTTTTGCTTATTTAGAAGTATAAGTTAGCATATTACTAAGTATAAGACAATTTAGTCGTCATTAATTGTGTTCATTATCTTCGGAATCCTCCCGGCTGGATATAACGAGGTAGACCGGTTATACTTTATTTTTAATTGGCTGCTCGGACACTTAGTTTTCTATTCCTTTTTATCTAAAGTTATCTATAACGAGCTTAATAGGATAAGACCAACGCTAGTCTATTTTAAAATGCGCTGGTATAAAATCAATTTTGCAAAACGAAAACATGACTCGTCATCCATTGACTGATCATGAAATTAATAATGACCAACATATCGTAGTCATCTCTGATCACGAATCTGACCTAAATGTCACAGATAAGCAATCAGATTGATGCGAAGATCCACTAAATCACATGATTTGAACTCTGACGAGAAATAACCAACCATTAGGTGAACAATTTATAGCTTGGCAGCTCTTGAACGTAGATTGCAAATGTTGGTTGGAATGTGTGCCAGTTTGCCACACTTGCCATGCAGTTCAGACGTTCCAATGTCACGGTGTTGGTTAATAACAATGTGCCTAAGAACCGCTCGCCACAATCCGTGTAAAAGCGGAAACCAACCTCGATGCGCTCCAAATTGGATAACAGTAAAAGTGATCGCATACATTTTCAATAGATTAATGCCGGCAAATTACTTGTAAGTCGTTTGATAGATTTCATGACTACTGGCGGTTTTAAATGCACGTTTAAATTAATGTTTGTGAATGCGATTTTCAGTAACATGAATTACCATTTGATAGAACTACTTTAAGTGAACATTTAAAATAATGTGCTTGTAAAACATCGGAACATAATTTCTATATATAAAAATTAAATCTGTTACAAGAAACATTGTAGGTAAGTCTCGCTAAAACTCGAAAATGGCTCGACGACAATTTCTGTGTGTGTTTAGTGGGTCCCTGGATGGGTTAGGTTCATAATTGGATCGGGTAGGTTAGCTAGGTATTAATAATACTTTAGTTTATCCATTTCAATCCAGATAGATGCTATAAATGAATAAAACATTACTCTTACGGCCACTAAGATATATTCGATTAAGTTATATAAGCGCTTACCTTGTATTTCCTAACCATATTATCCTTATTATACGTTTCCCATTCTGTTTTTATATTAGCTTGTTATTTTGACGGCTACGAGTACATGTACTTCTTTTCTTATGTTATTTACAGTTCAATATGTCCAGATATCGTTTTTTAAACTAATTTATATTGTCGATTTTAATTATGTCGTTATTGTTACTGACGTGTATAGATATATTCATAAGACTTGAATGAAACTTCTTGTAATAATTTTTATAGAATTTATTTTTAACACACCCGAAAAGTTGGGATTCTATAAAAAGTTAATATTAAACGGGTTACAATCAGTCTATTATATTTGTTTTACTCAAGGTGTTACCCAATTGAATACCCCCCAATATAAAAATCATACTATAAAAATATTAATATAAGTATTATATTTAGCAGAGCATTGCTTAAAAAAGCAAACCTCTTTCAATCACTTTTAAAACATATATGTTTAAAACTAAAACTATAAATTATCATCATCACCATCATTTACATCATCATATTCATCATTAGCTCGTTAAAGTGCTCGAAAAAGATGCGTACTTTAGTATATTTTTCATATAAATCTTCAATAAATCAAAAATTATTTACTTGAAGGTACTGTATAGTGTATCATTACTGTGTTACCGCAAAAAAATTCTAATTGCATTGGACGACTAACAGCAATGATTTATAACAGTATCGCTGTTTGGTAGATTCTTTGAAATCAGTCCGATTGGCATTGGAATTCAGTTTGTTGTTCGTTTTGGCATTCAGTAGTATTCAATTAAACGAGACGTTACTTTCCCGCATTTCTAATTCACCATTGTACAAACGTATCTCAAATCAATCTGTCCAAAGAATGAGCGACCTGACAAATGAATCGCTCGAATGGGATTTTAACAATCATGAGCTGATGACCTCAAACTTTTATTGCGATGGATTTGAGTAATGTTTGGCTATGCCGTCTTAGGAAGAAAACGAGCAATTTCTGTATTTTTTGAAATATAACTGATAGCGACCTCTCATCGCTGAATTGCTATACTTAGCCTTTTAAAAGAGAAAACAACCAGCTTTCTTGTCACTAGCAGCGATGTTAAGTCGTGGATTTGATGATTAATTGTTTAATGTACTATAAAAAGATCGAAGAGACAACTTAATAAGCAAAACTTTTTGTCGTTGACTTAATGATACAGAAAGTAAAATTAGTCATTAAGTAAAAATTAAAGGGTAGCACGAGATCTCGGCTCTGGGCTCCGTTTTGATTTCTATTGTATTTATATTTGTGAAGGTGTCATAATTTGTGAGTTTAATAGAAATAAATTATTTACAATTATCTTAATATAAATTATTCCGTCAACCAGTACGAGGCTGCCACTCGAGAACCTTTCTTCCCATAGGGGAATTTTTTCAATAATGGCCACGCCTTGTAAGCGGTTTGCAACTGCAATTTTTTATCGTAGTTTTGCTGTTTCTAGAAAGATGCTGTTGCCCATCTCCTGTCTCAGTCTAGTCTCATACCGGTAGGCAAAGTGTAGGGCGGCCCTCAATAGATGGAGTGATGACCTGGAAAGACATGCAAGAAGTCGATGGATGCAGGTGGGACAGGACCGTGCTTTGTGGCAATACTTGGGGAGGGCCTATATTCAGCAGTGGAATTGTGTAGGGCTGTGTGTGCAATGAATGATATAATGTAATTTCAAGATATATCCTCATTTATACTCTCCTATTTATATAATCCTAATTCATACTCGATGTGAGTGTCAAGATCACTGAATGAATTCTTAGTCCATTAGGAACGTTAAATACGCCGGACTGAGAGAAGAATTTCAGGAACTGTGACATTATGATACCTCTAAATCCTTACATTTTGGTACAATAAAGAAGAGGAAGATTCTGTACGAGATTGAGTGAATTTCTCCAAACCAAAACGATATAATTTATTTCGAATGTATGAAAGCGAAGTAACTAGTACTGCTAGTGTTTATACTACTACCATAGTTTTATTTTTTCATTCTATTAAAAAGCAGCATCAAAATTGTTTAAGAAGTTTGAATGGGGGAAGTCTTTAATTTATAATAGAGAGAAAATAATAACTTGACATTGGTATAATTTAGCATGTTTAGTTACTTATTACTACCGAAGAGATATTGTTTTAATAGTTTTTTTTAAATAGTAAGCCGTGCTTGAATAACCGAATATACTATTAAATCAAACAATGCATAGTAAAAAACACACAACGTAAGGTATTATTTCAGCGGTCAATCATAATACGCAAAGCAATTAAGAGATAAAACGCATTGATATGATTCACGAGCTACTAACAAGTTTTGATCAACGCTTGTTTGATAAATGTGCTGCTTAGTCCATCTAAAGCGCCGGAAATAATAATGTACTGTTAATATAAAGCTTAAAAGTAAATGCGTTAAAAATCATGCGCTGATGTAAGGAAACAGTAAAAGTAGTAAACGAAAGTGGGTCCTCATTTTTTAAAATAAATATTAAAGACTGACATTTTCTATTCACAACAGAGGCAGATTACTAGGAAGGGGCAGAAAGGCAATGGTCCCCTAGAAAAGTTCGTGCTTTCCCTGAAAAATTTATGTCTTTAGGTTCCCAGAGAAAAAAAGATCTTCTATTAGTATACCTAGGGGTTTGTGACCCCTTGGTAGACCAAAGAAAATATGTAACCGATGTCCACACACTAATAAAAATGATTCATAGTGTTTTCACTTTTAGTCGTAGATCTACTTCAGTATGATAAGAATTGTCGTTATTGCCATGATTGGCTGGCATATAAAAATAACAGTACCCAGAGTATAGACGTCACCGGTCTGGAAAATTTAGTTCTATCAAGTTTTGAAACAGCTTTTATTGAGACATTTTTCAGATACTACAAATTTCCTTATTAGATTTTTTTTTTCATTGGTAAGTTACGCAAAACTCTTATTTTATTTATCTAAGTAGTAGGGCTCGGCTGGGCAGCGTTCGGGAAATTACGACACATCTTCTCGTCAGGTATACCTCAATCTCTGAAAACTAAAGTGTATAACCAGTGCGTGTTGCCAGTGATGACTTACGGATCTGAGACGTGGTCCTTCACCGCTGGCCGTATGAGGACGCTCAAGGTCGCTCAGCGAGCTATAGAGAGGGCTATGCTCGGAGTTTCACTGCGTGATAGACTCAGAAATGAGGATATCCGCAGTAAAACCAAGAGTGACCGACATAGCCCAACGGATTAGTAAGCTGAAGTGGCAATGGGCCGGCCATATAGCTCGAAGAACCGATAACCGATGGGGAAGAAAGGTTCTCGAGTGGCAGCCTCGTACCGGTAGGCGTAGTGTAGGACGACCCCCCACTAGATGGAGTGACGACCTGGTAAGGCATGCAGGTGGCTCAGGACCGTGCTTTGTGGCATTACTTGGGCGAGGCCTATGTTCAGCAGTGGACTTGTGAAGGGCTGTAATGATGATGATGATGAAGTAGTAGGGTACGACGTTAGTATATAACGTTCACATTATATGTAAAACTATTTTTATGAATTTTATTGCGTTTAATATACTTATTCTTTGAAAGGCCTAACGATTAAAAAGGCAAATCATACTTGCGATTGGTGTCACTTGTTGTAACTTCATCTTCATTTTTGTGATTTGGTAAAGCTGGTTGTTTATTAACTATGACTGAAAAAAAGAGGTTGGTTTTTATAAAAATAATAAATTCTCTCTAGAGTAACAATGCATCGGTCGCATTTTAGTTTGAATTTGCAGATGTCCATGGACCATCAGATGTACCATAAGGTATTCTGTGACGACAACCTAGTTTTTCAGTCTTATGATACAAACGTCTTAGTAAATTAATAGACAATATGTTTTTGATTACATTTGATTTTTATCTTTTAATATATATTCAGATCGTTTTAGAGTTGTGAACGCTTTCTTTATCAAAGCATCTACTGCTTTGATTAATAGTAACTATCAAATATTTTGAGTGGAGCTTGCTTCGCCTACTGTATATTGTGTATTGAAGGTGCTCCCAAACGGCGGAAGGCGCTTCCTTTCATTATTGCTTTAATAACATAGCACGGTTGATTGATTTATTACGCTAGTTGTGAAACCGAAGCTGAAATCAATGTCATTAGTTTAAGGGCTCTCAGTGCATTAATCATAAATTCTTCACAGTAAGTTAAACTTTACAGCTAACCAAACATAGACCTGCCCGTGTCGGCTATTAATTAAGAATATCTCATCGGTTAAGAGGTTAATGATATACTCGACCACGCCTTTAGTTTAATTAAGTGGGCAATATTTTGTAATTAAGAATATTAATGTAAATTCAATTAAAAATTCATATTATTGGGAAGTTGTTCCCTTGGTCGTGAAAAGTCAAATCACATCATTCATCATATCCCGTCAAAAGTCCATACAAAGACCTTCCTCATAAATTTAGTCATATTTTTATAGTTTTGAGTTGTTATCGGAAGGTGCCCATCTCCTGTGTCTGACGCATCTTACGACATCGGCAAGCTATATGGCGTAGGGGATATTTTTACACCGCCACTTGACCGTTATGATTTTCTTATGCAGTCAAATGTCATCATCATCATAATGTATTGTACACTTCTTAAATGTTTTTAAGCAGGATTTGAAAAAAATATTTCTAAGGAACTTTAGGTCGTCCTTTACTGTGCAGATGAATAAGGATCTACTACATTGCTATATAAATTATATAAGAGCACGGAATTTGCAATTACCTAACAATAATTATCTTAAACGCGAGTGAGCTAATTACTTGCATGCTCTCTCATAATAAGTACTAGACATTTATAGTTCAACGCAACTGCAGCTACTATTAATACTTTATTTACTATCACATATTGAGAACGCATAGACGGCTATAAAATAACCGTTACTATGAGCTTTAATTGCGGTTCGAAAGGGGTGAAGTAATGTTTCCGTTATAAAGCGATGCAAATTGCTTTTAAATACTTTAGTTTTAAGATAAAATATGATGCGTAATCGATTTTCATCTCAGTGATGATTAGTTTTAACTTTATTTGGTTATTAAATAAGGTAAGCTGCATTGGGTACACTAAAAAGTTTACCGTAACTCATAGTTGAAACATTTTATACGTAAGCTAATATATTTACTGCTTTTAGAAGTATTCTCTATTAAATTTCAAGCACAATAGTGCGTATAATGAAATATCATTCGTTCAAACTACGAGTATTTTTGAAAACAAAAGAACAAATAAGTTCTGAGAACAGGTTTTTCACGTGCCGATTACAAGCTATCAAGGCCTCCTTAAAGTTAAACCTCTAATCAAAGGCCTTCGATCGGGTTTGGCACAAAGAGCTTCTTACGAAGCTTCTTTCTTATGGGCTTCCCGAAAATTGTGCAATTGGATCACCAGTGTTCTTGCAGATCTGAGCATTAAGGTCGTAGTAGACGGTGCATGCTCCGATTACAAGCCCATTAACGCTGGTGTTCCACAAGGCGGCGTGCATTTAGTCCAGTTTAATCACAGTTTGCCACAGTAAGCCACAAGTTTACGCGTTCACCGCTAAAAAAACTCTTCGTCGTATCTCCTCAGACTTCAAGGGCAGTAAGTACCCTTGTTGCTTCAGCCAGTATCGGAATCCTCGGCGTCGACATATCGAGTGACGTGCAGTTTCGTGGTTGGAAAAGAAGGCCTCTAAAAAGCTTGAGCGTGCTCACGTGACAGTATTTCCTGCCGGCACACCGCTTGCAACTTTACAAGGCGCAGGTTCAGCTGCACATAGAATACTGTTCCCATCTCTGGGCGGGGCTCCTCAGTGCCAGCTCCTTCCATTTGATCGCATCCAGCGCAGAGGGATCGGAATCGTCGGCGACCGAGCTCTATCCGATCGGCTTGACTGACTGGCACTGCAAAGAGAAGTCGCATCTATTTGCGTATTTTATCGCATTTACCACGGGGAGTGTTCTGAGGAATTGTTCGGACTAATTCTAGCTGTACGATTTCACCATCGCAAATCGCGACAAAACTCCCGATACCATCCATACCTTCTGGATGACTGGCGGTCTGCCACGGTGGGATTTAAAAGAAGTTTTCTTCCTCGCACAACTTCCTTGTGGAGTCGACTACCACCAGAGATTTTTCCGGACCGATACTACTTAGGAACCATCAAGAAAAGAGTCTACCCCCTTTTTAAAAGGCATCTTCGATTCCCCTGGTGTTGCAGTTGTTCATGGGCGGCGGTAATCACTTAACTATCTGGTGAGCCGTACGCTCGTTTGCCCGCTCTCCTATAAAAAAATTATCATAATATTATGATATTTATTTATATTGTCTACTTGCCTAACTTTGCTTAGGTTCCTTTTTTTGGTCGCTTTGTTCAAATGTTTTTGTTACAAGCTAAGCGGGATGATAACGAAACAACGATAGTATAGTTTAACTTTACTAAAAAGACCTAGTTACCTGCTAGTTTATTTAATTTGTTTTGAAAACGATATAATTGTGTCCTGACTATATTTATTCGCTTACCGTTATAGCCTATTAAAGTCTACTGCTAAACATAGGCTTTCCCCAGAGACTGATTTATTCGCTAAATACGTCATTTTATACCGCTTGCACTATTTAAATTGAAATAGTAAATATATAAAAGTATATACGATAGTATTACATTAGATTTTTTAAGATTACGTGCAAGATATGATAAATTTACACAAAAATATACTGTACTTTAAAATAATTAACGTGACGGTCAATAAATCATAAAAACTTTTATATTAAACTCTTTGGAAAATTTGGAAAGCCATGAAATTTCAAATAAACAAAAACCCTGCGAAATAAGTATTTAGGTACGTTAAAAAATTAAGTCAAAATTGAACGCGATAAAATCAGTTTTATCCATTTTTCTTATTTCTTAAGGAGTACCATATTTAACTTTACAACGCTGTGTTCATAGATTCTACACAGACGTAATTGCAGGCAAAAGCTACTTGTCACTGATCACAACACTATCCTTTCGGTATTTGGGTATAATTTAAGTACTGATACTGAATCACTCACGGACTACATCTACCTCATTTACATTTAAACGTCTTAAAATACAATGATAGAGAAAACTATATATTTATAGCTTTGTATATTTGCATGGAATTAGAATAAAATACAAAATATCTGGCGAAGATAGGAACGGTAAATGGCTCCGTTATGTGGCTGCAAGTATTAAGTGTAACGCGCAGTTCTCAGTGTCATTAGAAAATAAATGTAGACGCCGCGACATCGGCTTAGGCTTAACATCGCGTTCCTCGAGTTAAAACTGTTTCTGGACGTTGATTTGACTTTCTAATTCCTAGAATTATAATACTAAGAATGTATATAGTTCACATTCTTAACCATTTATTCATTACTTTGCAGTTTTTTTTGTAACTAGAGTATAAGCACCTAAATTAAAATAAATTGGAACCTGAGGTTATTGAATAGAAAATATCACTAGCTGATTAATCTGAAACAAACATATACAAAATTTTCAACGTAACGTTGCTATCGGGTGGTTTGATAAAAAGAAAGGGTACGGATGAATAGACCACGTTTTTTTTTCAATTGCTAACTTCGCCTTCACGGGGTAAACTCTGATAACGAAAGAGGCTTTAGCGACCGGCTTTTGGCAGAAAATCTAACCAAATTTTCCAAACCCAAAGCCCACAAACAAGGGAAGGGAAGTTGCGTAACTAATGCTAGGATATGGATCGGCTTAGCTTTCACCATGCCATCTTCCTTGTGATGGGTACAAGCAGCTATTGTAGCTGGCGCATTCTTAAAAATCACACAGCTCATCTTATATTAAGTGGATGTTGTGACAATATATACTGAGACACTACTGACACTATCTAATTATGAATCAAAACGTAGATGCATTGTCATTAATAAGGATTAGGCGCCTCACTAGTTTCTAGTTCTATCACTTCCCAAAACGAGCAAAGAAACTGTTACATTGCTATATTACGTCGGATTACGTGGCCCTTCCCCGATCGTGTCGACCAATTCCTGTTGCAGCCACAATACTCCCCAGCGTAGCTCTACCAAGTAAAAGATTAAAATATTTGGACAGGTGAATATTAGCGTGCACACCTGTTCTGTATAATATCTCCAGAATAGCTTTTAATTATTCGAAAGTTGTCGTCTTCATAGAAAAATTATGAAATCATTAACACCATTTAGTTTGGACCACATTTCAGTTTATTTCAGTAATTGGCTATTAGTAATTTTTACAGTTGCAAAGAATGTATTTTTGATTGCCTGCTTAAAAGCTAGTCAATTCTTTTATGTGTTTGTAAAGATCTAATGTGCTTTTATGAGATACTTAAATACATACATTTAACACTGAAAAATTAATAATTTTTGGAAGATAGATTTTAATCAAAGATCATCACCACAAGGTATATGCCCGTCACCACTAGTTTTACAACGATCTTAATCATGTAAGGACATGAAGAACTTTTCAAAACAAATTGAGGTGCATTCCAAACAACGTGGTTATAATATATTGCTCATTAAACTTCTCCGAATTCTTATTAAAATGTGATTTTAAATTCAAATTTATGGAATGTCTATTCTCAATCTTAAAATGAGACTTCTTTGTATTTAATCAGCTAAGCAATAATTGTATATTTATTATACAGTAGCTTCGAAAGCGGAACTGACCGTGTAACTAATAACATATACTCGTAATACCCGTTCATTTATTTTTATAATATCTAATACATTATGACGAGTCGAGAAAAGCAGCTCATAAAAGAAAGAAGAAACAAATTTATACATGTCTACCTACTTTAACTGTCTAATACGTATTATTATACGGACGTATTTATCATAATTGCCGCATTTAGCAGGTGTATTGACGATCCAGATATACTTATAATGATTTATTTTTCATCTGTCGCCGATTTGAGTGCTTTATTTACACATAAAAGGTAATAAACCGTGTATTGAAGGCCATGAGGTTTAATAACCTTTCACTTTTCACTGTCACCAATCACAATTACGATGGGTACACTACGCCACCACACATGGCAAACTATGTGTTAATTTCCGTTAAAATTCTTTCAAATTGTATTTTATAATTCAAGTTCAATTTAGTTACATATATTTTTTAGATATTTAAAATTCTTACCCATAATCTTATTTGCAGTTTCGTGCTCAACCCATTGACGCCGGTTCAAGAAACCCGTTGTTTGCTTCAGAATGACACACAAGCGAACAATCCCATGGCAACTCCACAGGTAACTCATTATAACAATAGTCACACTATTCTTTAAAATCAAAAAATGCATATCGTAGTTCTCACGATGTTTATACGTTAATTTTAATTATAGTATATGAATTTTGTTACAAACTTAACATTACTACATAATAATTTAGTGAAATTTAGTCAACTACAACACCTTTTAAGCACGTATCTGCTGCAAAGCTTCCATAAATTTATCGTTGAACTCACTATCAATTAGTACGATGTCAAGATTGGATTAGCAATGTAGATTAAATCGGTCACAGCCTCGGGGTAACAGCCTCACATATTTTCTCATAGACAGTAAGTATGCGGGAAGGGATCGTTTAATCACTTTCAGGTCTAATCAGCGGTTTATTCTATAAATACAGTGTATGAAGTACTGCATCTCACGAATAGTGCATTACGCTGCGAATGAAAATAAAACTATGAAGATAGCAACAAAGTTCTATATATAAACCTATTCTCGGCTATTTATTGATTGAAGTACTAATTTTTGTTTTGAATTATACAGCGTGCTGTAAATACGTACTACATGGTGAAACTGCAAGTTCGGACCGAGAGCGTTTGTCTTCGCCCGTGGGCCTTCGAGCGAGTACCTGGCAAGGCGCTTCGGGGTCTGGACAATACTATAATCTACACCTCCACGAAAGAGGCCTGCCTCGCTGCCTGTCTCAATGAGGTAATGACTCTCTTTAAAGAAATCGCCAGCGGACTTTCGCGTCAGAGCTTAGAAATAGATTGCCGTAACGATTTACGTCTTTCTCCCAACCCGAGCTCGATCAGTGCAGTTAGTTTACTATCTATCTATTCAGTTTATATTTTATGGTTTTGTCCCACTTGCAAGTAGCTTTCGAGATACACTTATATCTTAGGCTTATTTATGTTCATAGCTCTTAGACACAAGGGCTTTAATGTGAAATTCCTTACTTCTTTGGCAACAAAATTACTGAATGCATTTCTTACCAGGTACCACTTTTACCTTTTGCTTATCGGTATCAGCCTGCTACTGAAGAACCTGTGATTATTGAAAATAATTACTTAAGATATTTGTATCTTTGATTCTTGAATTTTTTGGAGTAAGGATGACGATTAAGTACATAATATGTATATGCTATATTCCACCTGATGGTTTTGGTTTGCTGTGGCCAAAAGACACCTATATCTACCAAACAGCGATTAAGAATAAAAATGAAAATGCGTTATCTCGTGATGTCTCGTCGTGAAGAATGCCTCGTTGCCAGTAAAAATGATTCTCTGTATTCACTATACGAAACACAGTATTATGCTGCTATTTCACGGTATAGTTCTTACAATTCACCAGTGCGATCGACCTTTGGATGTGGTTTGACATGTATATGCACAGTGTGACAGTGTGCGTGCCTGGCGAAGCGGACAGTCGCGAGCGGACGCTCGCTCCGCCAGGCACGCACACTGTCACATTGTGCATAGTACATGTCGAATCACATCCAAAGGTGCACCGCACTCGTGAATTGCGAGAACTATGGTGTTTTGTGTAAACATACTGCAGCATGGCTAAAGTTAACGTATTTTTTTTATATAAATTAAAAATATAAGATTTTCCATGAACACAAAATAAGCAGAAGTATTTCTAAATACTAGAACATATTGCGACAATTAGTATTTTACTTTGGCTAACAGCATAACATGTAAGAATATGCCGTGTTATGGCGGCACGAGAGGATCCATCACCCTACTTCGTCCCGTGCGTGTAAGTAAGAGGCGATTATGGGAAGTTTCAGAAATATCTGATAGATTCCTACAGAGGGTGATAAAATATTCCGTTCAAGCTGGGAGTAATGAACCCAAACCGGTGACGTCGACAGCGTCAAAGGTGCGAGTTTCTATTACAGAAGTAAGGTGACTAATATATGAGCACACAATTCAACCGATGGTAAGTAAATGCTATGACCTATATACATCTACTTCTATCAACAATTAAGAATCTAATTGCAGATGTGATATCACCCCTGGGGACTAAGAAGGTATGCTTCGTTACTAGTGACTTACTTTTATACGTGGTATTACTTTTATTGTGTGGTAGAGCCAAGCTGCAGCTATATTTTGCTTGTAGCAGGAATGGGTCGGCTCGACCGGGGAAAGACCACGCTTTCACACAATATCAGCTTTATGCTGCTGTGTTTCGTATGGTAAGTGTAGAGAACAGACGGTGACCCCTTTTACTGCTAACAAAACAAAGCATTCCATCTTAGTCCTCAGGGATGAGAATGCATCTGCATTTTGATTCTTAGCGAGAATAAAAGTAGATGTTTAGGGGCCACAGCATCCACTTACCATCAGGTGGACTGTGTGCTCGATTGTCACTCTTATTCTATAAAAAGTAGAATACGGTCTTTAGTTTTTTTTTACGTTCATCATACGAAACACAACAGCATTAGGTTGGTTTTTTACGCTGATATTCCGTGTAAGCGCGGTTCTCCTCAGGCCGATCCATTCGTGCTGTAGACATGTAATAATGACAAATATAATTCAAATTGTTTTTTATTCAAACTTATGAATATGAAAAAAAGGAGATACGATGTAATAAAATACATAAATTTTATTTTTATACAAAAAACCCCAGACTTCCAGAAATTATAAGAGGCCATGTTATATTATGATTGCTATAAATTTATTCTAACTTCACCACCAGTACAGCATCAGTGAGCCAAGGATGGTTACAATTAATCGTAATATTAATAAGTTATTACAATTTTCATTAGAAACGTTTCCCGTGCCGTTCAGCGGAATACGAATATGGCAGCATGCGATGTGCTCTAAGCGACTCCGACCGACGTACTGCGCAGCATTTCGTTCAACTAGTTGATACCCCTGGCACCGACTACTTCGAAGTAAGTTTTATTAACTTTCTACACTTCTATTTTTAAATTTAATACTTGTCTTCTTTGTTTACCTTTTTTACTTTAATGGCTTTTATCAATTGAGAACAATCCGGAGCAAAAAATAACGCGGTAACACTTTAATAAATAGTTTTTGTTGGATTTCCGTTAGATACTGTTGTTTTAAACTTGTATTTTACAAAATAAAATTCGTACATGCCTATCATCATAACTAAAATGATTTAAAAATAGTGAATACTTAAGTTGTTAAATATTTCAAAATAAATTTTTAGATTTTCCTAATAAATAGTTCTCGCAAAACGTACACCTACATCTTTATCTGCTTACGACTTTGTTTGCACAAGCCGTTTAACTAAACATTTTACCCAATGTAATTACGTTGTTAATTATTTACGTGATCGTTTCTTTGTTTTCAAACAGAACTTGTGCCTAAAGGCATCGCAAGCATGTAAAGGTTCGCGAGTCTTTAGTGTCCCTCGCGTGGGAGTGGCCGAAGACAAAGTCGCTCAGTACGCGGGTCTGCACTATTACACTGACAAGGAATTACAGGTACGCGGACATTTATCCCAGGCAACCATTGAGGTATTACTACTTACGTTACTAATATAGTTCGATGCAGCCAGCGAGCAATTTATATCACTGAGAGATGGGCAAGCAATTAACAAAGTTATAATAGTTTTTTTTCTTCAAATAGTGAAGCGAAGTGACTCTACGACTTGCCTTATGTTTACATTAAATGTATGGATTGACCCAGGCATTTGATTTCCTTTTATGATAAACAATTTGCACCGCATGAAGATTCGTTTTGCATAATTACGCATGTTTTCATGTTTGGGAGTTGTTTTTTATGTAGTAATATTACATTCCAAGTTTTTGTAGAGTATTGTACGCTTATTATCTATGAGAACGAATAGAAATATTTGACTTGTATTTCTAGTTTATTTTTTATTTATTTACATAAGATTATTGTTTTTAATCACGATTGGTTTAAATTAAGCCTTAGGAAATCTGTACTATGTGCCAAGAATATTATTCATCCACCCATTCATTAGAGCCTATTATTAAAGTCCACAGTTGAACATAGGGGGGATTTATCCATTGTTGCCATGGTTGGCAGACGGATTGGCAACTGCAGTTTTCTTTATTATATTACCTGTGTGGTATTACCATAAACATACATACCAACCATAAATTTATTCTTTCTAGTAATTAAAGTCTAATTTTACTGTTGTTAAAATTTAATTTTGTAACTATTTATTCAATGTACCAAGAAAAAAAAACAACAATAACTACTTCCTTAAAACGAAGCAAACTTAAAATATTATTATTTTCAACAGAAAATTTTTCAATGAAATATGGAAATAAAAATATTTTATACACAGGTTTTATTAACAAAACGTGTTTTTATGTGTAATATCCAAGTATTGATGTAATAAAATATATTTTTTTTAATACAAAGGCGAGTTGAAATTAGAATGGCAGCCAAAAAGACTCTATGACTCTATTCGTGAAAGCTGTAAAAATCGACTGTTTTATCTGTATATTTATGTTATACTTCGAATAGATGGTGGAACAAACCAAAAATGTTTCTAACTGGTGTTTTAGGAGAGCGCATGTTAAGAGAACAGTTAAATGAAATGTAATTTATTATAACAGGTGACTTCAGAAGCTGCCTGCCGGCTTGCCTGCGAGATCGAGTCTGAGTTTCTATGTCGTTCGTTCCTATACCTTGGCGCGCCTCACTCGTCCGCCTACAACTGCAGACTCTACCACCTCGACCACCACACGCTTCCTGACGGTCCTTCTGCTTATCTCAATGCAGAGAGACCTCTCATTGACGACGGTGAACCTATTGGAAAATACTTCGAGAATTACTGCGAAAGTGAGTATCAACTCTTTTTAATAGTGATTTGTTTTTTGTGTTGGCCATTAACATTCATCGTTTCAAAAAAATCCGGATGAAATAAATATAATTTTTATGACAATTATACACTAATAAATTAGTGCAATGAAAAAAAATGAAAAAAATAATTGGGGATGTGTGCAACACAGATATCGGTAGTTTAAAAAATGATGTGAAGATTTTGTGTTGAAGTTAAAATTGATTTTTCAGAATTAACTAAAATTAACTAATTCTATTAGTATTTTAATAATAGTCTTGCAGCATTGAACATGAAAATAGAATGAATCACAATAATACCAATAATAAATTCATTTATAATATATCTATATATCTGCATAACTTCATTAAACTACTTTTCAATTTAAACTTCTATATAAAATATCTCATTTATTTCAAAAGATTTCTTTAAAAGATTTTGTGATTTGTCGAGTTGAACAAAAACTATTTCTTATGATGGCAATATTCTACTTTAATTGAGTCATATGCGAGCAGAAGCTTTCATTTTAAAAATCGTTAAGGTCGAGACGAACGAAAATAAAAAAGTATAGAGCGACACTTCTGCGCTAAAAATATACTCAAATAATGATTTTAATGACTACACAAAAACAGCTAGACGCTCTTTTATAATTTTATTTCTTCGGAGAGCAAATGAAGTGAATGATGGAGAAATAATATGAGGTTTTATTTTAAATTTTATTATGACTTAATAATTATGTGACTTGAACAGCGTAATAAATTACATTTATAGAATAAGAACGCAAGTAATAAAAGAAAACTTAAGGTCATATTCTGGTCATAAATTTATATTCATAATTTGTCTACCAATTTTAAAGATTGTGGCTCATTTAGTGTAATAATGTGGTTTTTATTTCACGTGATAATATACGTATGTGTATTATCACGTGAGCACGTGCGGGGACTAGATTTCAGATCTAGATAAAAAATAGTCACACATGAGGAATACTCCATAAAATTCTTAATCGAATTAACTTTTAACAACTTACCTGTCCGCATAAAGACAATAGTTAAACAATCGAAGTGTTCGTATATCACTCATAGGACAGTGAAATGATTAAAATTATTTGTATTAATCGAGATAATAAAACGATTAGATATTTAATCGCCGACAAAAAAGTTAAGTGTTGTTTTTAAGTGATATCCTTACAATATGTTTCGATAATATAAGGCATATTATTGAACTATATTTTTAATCGGCAACTTTTTAGTTAGGTCTTTATTTCAATGATAATAATCAAAAACGCAAAAACGTTTCAAATCTAGTAACTTACGTTGCACAAATATGCATGCAGCGGAGAAGAGAACTTTAAAAGCCTTATGACGAATGAAATTCTCGCCTTAAGGAGAGTTTTGAGGTCAATACATCATTTAGTCACCAAGTCAGTCGTAATTAACTATCGATTTTGTATTTTCGTTTATTTCTGTTCCACCCTTGAGTCATAATAGTGACGGATCTTAGAAATTGCTTCCGTCACCATGACACTCAGATAGTGTTGCTACTAATAAATATGTACCCATATATTTTTTTAATTTAAACATGTTACCCCACAGTAAGATTTTTACCTGTATCGTGGAGGAAAAACGGTCAAACACTTATTCCGTGCGAAATTTGATACCACATCTCTGCAGCGTCGCTATTAAACGCTTAGCCATTGCGCCATAAAGCCGCAAGTCCGATTATTTGCGATAACTCGCTATTTTTAACACCCCCTTACCCTAACCCGTGACTAAATAAGCTGGCGTATTTTCTTTTGCCGTCACCAGTATTTTGAATCGTAATTACCTCTAATCGTTTTTCATTTTCATTTTAATGTGCAATTCAAATATATTCTGCCGAATCTTCTCTGCAGTAGCCTACGTTTTTTTTTAAATCGGAGGTGGTTGTTTTCAACGTTCTAAATAACTTGAAATAAGCTTTAGTAAAGTAAAGTTACACCCTATATACGTCCCACTGCTGGGCATAGGCCTCCGCTCATTTCTGAGAGCCATGCGTGTTGGCGAACTTCACATATCTTCGAAATATTTTTTTCTTATTTCTCTGACATGCAGGTTTCCTCACGATGTTTTCCTTCACCGCCGAGTACGTGATAAATCAGCACTTAAAATTGCAATTAACAATTTCATTGGTGCCGGCGGGGATCGAACCCGGTTTGCTCGCGTGCTGTGAAACTTACAGCGAGCGCTAACCATCTGAGCTATCACGGCTCTTAATAAATAAGCTTTACGTAAATAGAATGTGATTACAAAAACATAAAGTTTTCTTAAATAGAGGTATAAAGCTGGATGTGAATTTATAAAGATAAAGTATTTCTGTACAAGCGATAAAATAAAAGCTATTCCTTACGATAGAGTCAGTAATTATTGCCGCACCAAGTCATTAATGCATTGAAAATAAATGTTGTTTTATATCATTATATCCATATAACATATAATCGTGTGCTTTTTTATATTTTAATGCATTTTATAATTATAGAACTCTGTGATTTAAAGCGTCGAAGTGTGACCACATGAATATAAGGAAAGGGATGTCTTTTTTACGATATCTTCATTCTTCATGGACTTTCCCTTTGTAGGGAGATGATGATTGATGATATTACCTTCTTTGATATTCCTGACCTGCAACGGGTTGTGTATTTTACGCCTAACATAAATATCATCCTCTATAATTACTGTCTTTTATAATGCTACAAGATCTTTTTTTCATATTCCATAGTTGCCTTGTACGACATCCACGGGATAAAATGGATTATCTTAAGCTACAACCATGTTCAAATACAATACATGTTTTATTATTTGTTCTATATTTCTAACATTTTTTTATATAAGTAAGTTGAGCACGCACTCTATTTGATGGTAGATGATGCGGCGGCCTATAGAAACCTATATCGATCCTCGTTTAAGTATCATATTATTAATATGATAGTATTTTGAATATTACTTTGAACTTTTGGAAACCTAGGTACTACTTCGGACGGAATATAATTTCTTCTTCTATGCCAATTTATTATGTTAATCAATAATGTTATAAACTTATTTAATACAACACCTGAAGGGAATTTTAAGGCTATATTTTAGCAATATTTGTACTATTTTGTTAATATTGTTTTTATGAGTAACCTCCGTGAATATTAAGATAACTGGTATACGAATTAAAATGAAGGATAATATATGCTTAATATTTTTACCACGCGAATCCCGGTCGATTCATTGAATACGGGTTTATAGATACGTGAATGAAATTTATATCACCATCCTTTCTAAGAACATACTGTAAAGTCTAGATGTCACTGTATATGGCACTGCATACAATCGCTAATGAGATACGGTAAGTCATAGCGGAAATAAAGTCAAAATATATTTATGATCGCCTTATATATTAATACAATGAAACTGTCAATAAATTACTCAACGAAATTTGTTTGAGACATTAAATGATTACGCTATTAAAAGCTTAGATAGAAAGGGCAAGGTTCCTAAGGCTCATGCTATACAGACGCTTCTACCATCGGTAATCCGCTCTTATATCGTCGCAGATAAAATTTATTAATTGCGAAAAATACAAACTGCTGAACACACTATGCGGATATTGAGCAAATCAATAATTACTACATGACGGCGGTCATTCTGCTGCCGGCTTTCACGCGTGATTAAGCGAAACATTTCCCAAAATTATTGTTCGTTCCACGCAAAAACTGCGCTATCATTTATTTTTCAATAACGCCATTAAAAATAAACGCTGCAATAATCATAGCAGATCCTTTTTGAGCATGATCATAAGATAACGGATAGCCGTACACCGTGTAGTTTGAGTTGTTAGCTGTGACGGATTTGAAGCGAATTCCTATGGCGCGAGAATCGTCCGCATAGAATGACCTTTAAGAGTTGTGGCTATTTCTCACATTATCATGAAAAAGTAAAAAATACAAATTAGTAGTAAGAATTACATAACAAAGGTTCTTTAAAGTTCAATGTATATTTACAGACGATCGATAATTTATAATTTTTTGCGATAACTTTCTACAAATAGAAATTCAATAACACATTTTTTAAAATGAATATGAACAAATGAAAAGTTCTTTACTACTACTAGACGTCATGCATTTTAGCAGAGATTTTAAGGCGCCATTCAAGAAGACAAGAAGCTTTTAAAGGTATTTCCTAAGTCGAATATTTCAACACCCACGGCTGATTTAGGATAATGAGAAGAAAAATGTATCTCTAAATAAAACTAATTTTACATATTTCATAGGTATTATTTATTATTATTATATATTGTATTTTTTTATTTCGAAATTCGGTCGGTAAGACCGGTACGGACTTTACAACAACGTTGGTCACAGAGGACAGAAGTCAGCCAAACTTTCCAGAGACCTTCTTAACAGAGACCGTCGAACCGTAGTTGGCTAAATATTGACGTGTAAACATGCGTGTGAAGTTTGATTTCATTGCATTTTTAACACTTTGACTTTTAACAACGACTGACATTAAAAAAAGAAGGAAGGTTCTCAATTGGACTGTAGGTTTTTTTGTATGTATGTAACTCGATATTTTTTGTTTATTAGAACCAATTTTAATTGTTCTTTTTTATTAAATAGGACTTTCAGGAGGTTTCCTATATAAATTTTGAGAACCAAAAACACCTAAAGTTGGGAAAATAGTGGTCAATGTTTTTAATATAATTATAATGTTCTTGTTGTTGTATTTTTAGTCTACTCAAAAGGGACAAAAAAAAATTAAACTTTAATAAAAAGCCGAGTTCAAGGAACTAAAAGAACAACATAAATGATAAAATACTTTACCTATATTAACATAAGAGCTTGTAAAATCGGGGATTTAAATTTTCCTGAAGTTGTTGTGTAGCAAATAGTTTCATTCACATTTCTTCTTAAATTTTTTGATGTTGTTTTATATATTTTTTAAGTTTACTTTTTAATATTTTTATATTAATATGTCGTTGTTGTTGAGTTAATAATTAAATAATTGTTATTAGATAACTTAATACAGTTGCAGAATAATTTCCACCGACCTTACCTTAAATATTATTTTTCGGTCTTATTTACTCACAAAGAGCTCACTCTTAGCTTAGTATCTTGATATTTTGCGACAATTTAAACACTGGAAGCACTCGATTACAAACCAAAATGCAGATGCGTTAATACTCCTGAAAGCTTATTTAATTTTTTATTTAATTTCCAGTTACTAGTAACTCTGTAAGTATTCTGTAAGAGCTTTTTACTATGCTGCAGCTATAGTTAGGTCGCCTCATCTCATGTCACCAGGTGTCAATAACATTTTCTTTCCAATTTTTATAATACAATGAGGGATAATATGTGAATATATACTGACTTAATCGTATTTATACGTTTACAATTGTTATCGCGTCTAATCAAATAGTGGCATCAATATAATTACATTACAAATACAAATATAAAAATCAAAATTTTCACGATCATTTTATTTAATTCAAGAGATTGTAAATCTCATCGTCAACTTGCCTTATCGTTACCGCGTCGAAGTAATGCGAGTGTCGTTGCAATGCGCTGAGTTTTTGTCGAGTGAGATCAAAGTAGCAATTTACAGTTACACTGAGCTACCTTCTTGGTAGCAGTTACAGCTCTTTGGTTGCAAGGGAAACGCCTATTGGCTTAATTTGCTTGCTGTATAAACGTGAGAACTGTTATGGACGTAACACACGGTTAGTTCAACTGATCATTTCAACTGATCAGTTCAAACTAAAACTGTATATGTTGTAAATATATCAATATCGGAGTTTATTTATCGATATATCGAAAATCGAATATTTTAAAAAATATCAACAATTTTACTTTGAACTGATCAGTTGGAATGATCAGTTGAATTGACCGTGTGTGGCGATCATTAGACGTTTTTACAGAAATTGAGGGACGTTTTAGCGTTTAGGTTCTATTTTACATTTTATGCCCGATTCCTATCCTCGACTTCGACGCTATTATAACAAAGTCCCAGAAAATATACACATGGTCTCCCTATTACCAAGTTTAAATATTTAATTAAACAAAAACAGTATAAAAGGGTTATTGATAATAACCCCTAGGAATGAGGTGGTCGCTTCCAAGATGTTTCTAAAATAAATTTTGTAAATAGTTTGTAACCATTCATATTGGAAAATTTATTTAAAAAATAGTCTCCCTGGGTTTCCTTCTGGTTCTTCCCAGGACAGATTTTATCCGAACCAGTATTAAAGTAAAAAATGACTTTCAACAAGAATTACATGCGATCTATATTAAACAAAATTATTCTATTCTATTTCAATCTTTTCTTTATTCAAGAAACGTCTCGTTCTCCACAACGATCCGTTTTATTACATACGAGGTGGATGTAAAAACTGATTATATTACAAACTATTAATTGAGCAACTTATGCTAAATTAAAATAAAAAAGTAATTAAAAATTCAATAAATAGATTAACTGGTATGTAATATAACTGGTATAAATAAAATAGGGTTTTCATGCACTCAAATTTACCGCGAAACGTCTCGTAAAAGAAAACGAAGCGTTTGCAGAGAAGAGTTATTCTATTTCAATCTTTTCTTTATTCAAGAAACGTCTCGTTCTCCACAACGATCCGTTTTATTACATACGAGGTGGATGTAAAAACTGATTATATTACAAACTATTAATTGAGCAACTTATGCTAAATTTAAAATAAAAAAAGTAATTAAAAATTCATTAAATAGATTAACTGGTATGTAATATAACTGGTATAAATAAAATAGGGTTTTCATGCACTCAAATTTACCGCGAAACGTCTCGTAAAAGAAAACGAAGCGTTTGCAGACTTCAAGTCTATAACAATACATTATTTGTCGAGTGCGAAAGTTTCATCACAATGTTTTCCCCTTAACGTCAAGTAAAAACATTTTTGTGAAGTGGTATGGAGTATAAAATTTTGTATATCCATGTACTATGCGTTTTAAATCGACGTCCCTCTTGACTTTCCCTCAATATTATGTCGTCACTGGGAACTGTCGAAAGCATTATTGGCATTATTTAGTATTTGCCCTCCATATTGAGAAGCACTCACTTATTCTTGGAATATCTGAACAATGATTCATAAAATTGTAAACTGATATACATCTAAATAATTATACCATCAGTGAACCGTAATTTTCAACGGAAGTTAATTGTGCGACAGTGTTGCTATTATAAAAATAAGTTCTCATCTGCCGTGTTCGTGAGAAACCTGTGGCTTCATAGTAAAACATCGTTTCAGAGATATTATCTTATCAAAAATTGAAAAGAGGCATTTATGAGGAATAGTTTTTGTGCGTCTATAAACGCTAGTAAGGCTCCTTTCATGCCTGCCTATGAGTTCGTTTAGGTAGGTAGGTTGTCTCCAAACAGCAATGCACCCTCTATTTTTTGTGGTGTTGTGAAAGGTCATAAAACCAGTATAATTTCAGGCTGTAAGATGTATTGATACCTTTTTGTAGATTATGGTCACGTACGTGGAGTACTTTAACGTATGTCACAGGCCTCGTCTCATAAATGAGAGGGTTAGGAAGCATTAAGCCAAATCAGAGTTGCTAGATCGAATTTTGCCACGACTCATATTCGAGATTACGTATATAAAAATATTTAATATTTATTACCGTTTATATATTTACAGTAGCAAAAATCAGCTCCGTGGCGCAGTGGCTTAGCAATGAATTACAGCGCTATGAGCCGTGGGTACGAATCCCGCACGGAACAAGTATTTGTATGGCCTACAAGTAATTGTTCCGGGTTCGAATGTTTGTCCTTGTCAAATTTATGTTTGTAAACTGCCATCACGATAAAGGAGAAAATTCTAGTGTGAAGATAGAAGAAAAAATAAAATAAAATAAAATATAATTGCGCATCGAATGGAACCACGTCGATATAATTCGTTCTCAAGATATGCGAGGTGAAAATCAACCATGCATTATTTAAAGATACACCTATAGGAAGATAGAAAACGATACAAATAAACCCTAGCTAATCTCGCGCCGCATACTAGAGGTCAGGGTTTGAACACATTTATGCATTGAATGCAATCTAAGGATTGCAATCATTTTGTTCCTTGCGATACTATCATTAAATACGACCCCATAACTATTTAAGTCGAGATAGAGGAACATAAATCGAAGACGATAGGGTTACCATGTAAATTGTTCTAATAACTATTCAATAACTCTAACACGTTTATTATCTTACAACTAATAGATTTATAGCGCATCAGAAATGTAAATGATAAAAAGTAAAGTTGGTAAGAATTACTTCGCACAAATCCGCTCAATAAAATAAAATGATGTGTCTTACCTAGTTTGTTTCCGATCACCACTAATCCCGTCACCACTAATCCCAGCACCACTACTCCCAACACCACTGCACTAGGAAAGACACACCAATGACGATAATACGACACGTGTTTCGCCTCTACACGAGGCATACTCATGTGATGTAGACTCTACGGTACGGTGGTAATATAAAAACCTAAAAGTCAGCAACACAGTGTTATACAATATGATTGTGTGATTCTTCTATAAAAGACGCTACTCTATTACGTGAATGATAAACTCATGGCACTGACATTACTAACTCTGCTGGTGGTCTGATTTACAATATGATAGAACATCGGACGTAATATCGTATTATGCACCATTAACCGTTACTTGGAAATTGATTCCCGATATTTCTATCTAAAATTTGACGCGACTGATAATATGCTTGACTAATCTAATAAATAAAGAATGAGTCATGCGACGCAGAATTAATATTCATAAAAAAAATTAGCAGTCATGAAAGCACGTTAACATAATTTGGTTATGTTTACAATATATAAAATGCTGAATCATGACAATAGTTGCATTATGATGCAAAAACTCATAAAGGCTGATGGCGGAAGCATGCTGCCGGCGTCGTTCGTGCGTACCTCCTAACGGTGATCCCACACAAATTGAATAGTTGTTTTTTGCGGCACCCGTGAGTTCGGTTTC
The DNA here is from genome assembly GCA_907164705.1 of Parnassius apollo. Taxonomy (NCBI): domain Eukaryota; kingdom Metazoa; phylum Arthropoda; class Insecta; order Lepidoptera; family Papilionidae; genus Parnassius; species Parnassius apollo. The sequence continues at coordinate 10,098,522 of CAJQZP010001125.1, forward strand.
GTCTTGGTCCAGTTCTAATTCATTGGTAATTGAATTGAAATCAATATAGAACTGGATTGATAAGCAGTATTGAATCTCAACTTATTTTGAATTTTACAATCAAGGAATTGATGATCTTCATTACTAAATCTTATTTTTTGTATAAGCTACATCTTTTTGTAGCTCTTCATGCTTAGCATTTTTCTAAGCTTTTTGTTAGTTTATCTTTGGTTTTCGCTGCATTGTTTTTGTTCATATATTACTTTCTTAATTTTTCTTATTTTCTATTTGCCCTATAAATCCATTGCTAGATAAAGGCCTCTTTAAAACGCACTAAGCAAAGATATGAAACCGTGAAATGGTTGACCATGTTTATCACGCCAGAAGGCTATTTGATGAGCATGAAATTCCTTCGTAGTGTTTTCCTCCACAAATCTACAGGATCTGTCGTTGCATTTTAAAAGAATATAACACCGTTTGTCGATGTATTATTACCTAGAGTACGTGAGGGTAATATGGCCATCCGGTTAATATGATCACTTTCTTATAACTCAAAAACTACAGCCTTATTTGAATATATGGCTTTGTGATACGATAGCTCGTCAGCAGCCAATCAAATAATCAAAAATTCGGTGCGTTATCGACATAATTTTAACAGTTGACCTTATACTAAGTATTTTTGTCGATTTTAGTGTTGTAGTGTAGTTAGTTTAGTTTTTTTTATTAGATTTTTTGCAGAGTTCCTATTTATTGCCAAGCTTGTTTGTTATTTTTTTCTTAATATATTAGTTATAGTAAACAACTTTGTGTTTTTGTCTCTGTCCTTCTCCTAGTTTTGGTTTTATAGGACGGCAAAGTTTAAGGTGACCATATTACCCTCACGTACCTTACTTCTTGACTTTATAAATCATAGAAGCTCATTCCCTCATCAGGAGAAGGCTATAGACCATGTGTGTCTACAACAAAACTCTAGGCTTGTATTAACTGAACAAATAAAATTTAAATGTTCGCTTGATTAAATCAAAAAGTATTGCAAATAAGCTATGCATAATTTGTTCGTATGTCTGTAATGCTTACATCGAGTTACAGTTCGTTAAACAAGTATTAATAGCTTTGATGCGTCTTAATGACCATAGTACAAGTTACCAGCCTTGTCTGACCTTGCGCTTGCGCACAATGCTGGTCAATGGCCGTGTAAGAGAGAAAAATATCGCAGCATCGGAAATAATTGCTAAATTTTGTTAATTTGGAAAATAGTTTCCGTTGAATTAAGTTGTTCACATAAAATATGTAACAGCGGTATATTATTATTAGGTATATTACAAATAACAAAACTAACTATTTTTTATGTTTGAATGATAAATATATGAAATTAACACCTAACTCAATCTTAAATATAATAAAAAATATAGATAAGCAAAAGTCGATGATTGATGGATCCTTGATGTCGCATTAAACTTCCAATAGGAAGGGATGCAACGCTAGATAATCTCAGTACTTACTAGACTGGTTCGCCTACAGAATTACTGTGATACCCTATTGGGTATGGTAGGACCGTTATCATCATTCACGACCAAGAAAGCTTCGTCTCTTGCACAATATTTTGTTGAAATTCCTCTACAAAACCCCGCTGAGATGTTTAGATTAAATTTAAGTTTTTATAGTTGACATTTAACAAATGACGATTATACTTGGCTTTAGTCAATTGGAATAACGTTTATAATCATTTGGCTCACCTACTCAATAATGAGCGTAATGGTAGAATTAATTGCGGTTAATTATATCATATACATAATCATGACGAAGCTGAACATAGTATTTATCCAGTGAAACAAAACTCTAAATAACCCGCGAACATCGAATCCCTGCATTTTTTATCTAAACCCCACTCTATGTAGTACATGATTTATAAATTTTTTAATAGGTGATGTTAGATATCGATGATCTTCCTTTTCTTCCATATGGATCGGGTAGATCTTTAAATTTAAATACATTTATATACATATGCATTTAAACACCTAACCGCTGAAAAAACACGACAGTTAGTTACATCAAATAGCAAAACTGTCATAAAATATTACGTCGAATATTAACTGTATAAAAGTTGTTACACGTGAATTGACCAATTTGAGTATCGGTTAGGCATATTAATTTATGAATATGTGAAAAAAGTTTAGAAACGTTGAAAACTTTTAAAAACAAAAACTTTTAACCTGCAAGTTATTAAATTTCATTATATAAATTCACACTAATAAAACACAAGTACAATAATTTATGTGTAACTTCTAACGTCAAGCTTCTTGAAACTGAGCAAATATAAATAATTCTCATTATTAATTACTGTATTTTCTATAGTATTTTCATTTCAAAGAAAAAAGATGAAATTCTTCATATACATATTCAAATACGATAAGGGTATTAATAAATCATCTAGTAAGTGTTTGAAAATAATAAAGCATATAATTTTTAACCATAAAAAATGTAGGTACATGCAATCCCTTTATGTACCCGGCTAGCGAAATAATAATCGTGGGAAATTTATTGCAGTTATTGAAGCGTTGCATGTAAAAATGAAAATAACTTCTAGATACGTGAGCTACAAGCTTAGAAACTGAAGCAACACGTATATAATGCTATAAATAAATATCATTGTTGATAGTAATAATGTGCACGCTTTTCGTTAATAAGAGAAATAGAGAATATAGACAAATGAGTAAGATAGCTCTCCTTAAACGAATTTTTCAGGAATTTTGTGGGAATTTTACAAATATAAATAGCGTATTAACAAACATTCAGAGCTAAAACAAATATTTATAGTCCGTATCCGTATTTTTTTTTGTTCCGTGTGAAAACTGAACCCGCAGCCCGTGGACTAGAAAACAAATGCTTTGCTACCAAGCCATACAGAGGATTATATCCAAAAATTAACAATTTGTTGTTTTTCTTATATGTTGGTTCCGAATGGAATTTGAAGTAAGATATGTCCACTATTGTGTAATTATGACCACTGCATATAATAGTCGTCCGCAGTGAAGTATCATAAAAAGAAAAGTTGCAGCTAAATCATTTCTCTTGTGAAAAGTGATGATTGTTGCTTTGCGACTATCAGGTGATAGAATAAGCTCTTTCGGTCCAAAATAGAATTCGAGCTTTATAATAAACCGTTTTCTAGTTACTAAATTAAATTCTCAGACCCTCTATCGTTGGTTAAAAATACAATAATACTTATATTCATAATGTTTTAAATCCAAAACATAACGCAAATAACGAAACGTCTTTTACGTATTACTACAATCTGAATAAATGAATTTTTCAGACTTTAAAGTTCTGTTAATAACTTACCTATATGTAGAAATCCAAAGAATATTTCTTAACTTGTTTAATATACATATTTAATTATTTTAGGGTGAATACACCACTTTCTAAATGAATACAATACATCATAAAGTGGTTAAGAAAAACCAATAGAGATTCGAATATTTTTAGCAAAACCGGTTAATAATCATACAAACATGAAATTTTGTGGTTATTTTAGCTGTAACGTAATGCGTAAATTCATATCAAGAAAAAAGTTTCAGTATTCGTATGAATACATCATCAAAAATATTAGTTAACTATATACTTAACGACTTAAATATTCGAGATTAAATTGAAATAAATAATTATATCTTTTTGTGTAAAACATGATGCGAAAAATTATAATTGAAATTGTGAAGAAACGCAATAATCGAATAATATTATTATGAATAGTAAGACTATTAAAAACGAGCTTAAATTATTTTTTACTTTTATTAAAAAAAACACATAAACACTATCGCGGTATGTGTTTATCAAAGTTAGACGGTTTGTTGCAGTTTTTGGCATATTTGTACCTGTGGGTGAGTCAAACCTTAGTCCAATGATTCGGTCAATAACCTAAATTGCTATTTAGCGTCTCGCTATGGTCGGGCCAAAGTGGCGAATATATCGAGACTTCGGTAATCTTAACGAATCAATTTGGAACGGATCGCGGCCTTCGACTCAGGTTCGGTAACCGATTTCATTTACTAACACCCTCAAACTATTCTCATTATTATATTTTGCCGACAGAACCATAGACAGAATAAGAAACATTAAAAAGCACTGATTTGTTACATGTGTTTCGTGTCTGATCAGAACATGCAAATTTCATTTTGTGATCAATATAAAAAAGTTATTGTACATTGAATAAAAAGTTAAAATCTAACTTAATGAAAATTTTGATAAATAGTTTTTATCGTGTTTAAGTTTCATATAAAATCATATAAATCATAATCAGAACATACAAATTTCAATTTGTGATCAATATAAAAAAGTTATTATTATACTTACGCGAATACTATATATAGGTACATTGAATAAAAAGTTAAAATAATTAAACTTAATGAAAATTTTAATAAATAGCTTTTATCGTGTTTAATTTTAACTTATTTCTAAATCATCTCGTGGCTAAATGTGATTTAGAAATAAGTTAAAATTAAACTTCATGAAAACTTCGAAAAATTGTTTTTATCGCGTTTAATTTTAACTTGTTTCTAAATCAACCCGTAGCTGGAAAGTACTCAAAATTGTTAGGAAATAAAAATAATTGAATTTCTAGTATGTAAAGCCAGAAAGAGTTGGGCTTGTGACACTCCGTTTTAGTAACGGTCATGATGTCATTGAACTACAATTCCAGTTTCATTTTTTCAAGTTATTTAAAATAATAAAAATATTGTGTTTATATTGATTGATTACTTATGCTCCATCTATACTAATAGCACTAACAACCAGTAGGGAAACGCCCCTTTATTGCACGCTCTTCTTCTTCTGGTCTTATTGATGTTAAATGTCATTTTGTTTTCGTAACGTTTGTGGACCGCCATGGGAGGTATGTTCTAATGTCTTTATCTAATTCAAGAATTTCTTCAAGTACCTTAATTGACACGACAGTAAAGTAAATCACCACATAATATGTTAACTTTGAAACGTCACGATGTTTCAACACCGCGAACATTCGTTCTGGATATTACCAGACGGATCTCAACATCGTCTAGTACTTTTGAATTGCGTGTGAAAATCTAGAATTGCCCGAAGCGGCGAGCTTTGCTTCGCTTGTAATTGCGGTGGTGGGCTCCACTTTGAAACACCTCTAGTCTGCCGCAACATTGCCACAATCTTGTATCGACTTTAATAGTACGTGTATTGTTTTTTTACTCTATCGAAAAAAGATTACCTGCTGAGTTTATTGATTTATAAAACATTTGTGATGTACTAACATTTTGTAGCTAATGATATTTTTTAAAGAAAAATTTAAATTAGGGAAACATAAAACAGAAGCCAGTATACAAATTAAAAAATATTTGCCAACTTTGCCTTCTAAAGGCTCGTCTACATTTCTTTCTGCTTTTCTCCGTCACTCGAAAATCTTCGTCCGCGGAGAACTTTCTTTAAACTTGAAAATAACTAAAAATCGATGGGAGCTAGGTCTGGACTGTATGGTGGGCGACTGATTTCTTTAAATATAGTTTTGTTCGGGGCACAACTTGCTGGCAGTGTGCACGGGCGCATTGTCCTGTAAAAACAGGACTCCTTTCGTTTCTTTTTTTGACAATCATTTAATGCACTTTTGTCAACAATGCAGCGTAATAGTCTCCATTAATTGTACTATTCTTAGAAAGGTAGTCAATTAATAAAATTCCTTCACAGTCCCAAAAAACGGTGGCCTTGAGTTCGGCTGTCGATGCCTCCACTTCGTGGCGGCTTTTCTCCCTTTTCAATCCACTGCATTGACTCTTGTTTGAACTCTCGATCGTACTGCTGGATGCATGTTTCATCAACAGTGACAATGCGAGAAAAAAACATCGTCAGGATTATCGCCATGGATCTCCAAAATACTCCTGCGAAGTTGTGGCTCGACGTTGCTTGTCCAGCAGAGTAAACGCTTTAGTCCATCGTGCGCACACCTTTTGCCTGTGCAAATGAGTATGCATAATATCTCTGAATCGTTCCTTGCTAATGCATATGGCTTCAGCTATCTGCCACAACTTCATTCGCCGATTTTCTAGAACAAATTTCTTTACTTTTTCAATATTTTCTTCGTTAAAGGCGGTGCCATGATTGAATTCTTGGCTATAACGATTTACGGTGACGGATTACGGATTTACGGTGGCAAACGAAGATCCTGACTCCACGTAAACTGTCCATGTATCTTCAACTATTTCCGTCAACATTTTGTTCTTCTTTGTGAGGTAATTTATGACAGCTTTATACCTACTCCAATTTCGAACAATGCGCGGATGACTGAGACATGATGATGTTTACGGATTAATTACTAAAATCGCAATGATTACTAATGATGTGAAACTCTTTATGTCTACTAAGGAGCGTATTCGCTAATTAATAATATACAGTGCAAGGCAATAATGACACTTGAAAGTACTTAGGCGCAAAACTTCAGCCGCCCCGCGTACTGTGTGCTCGTTTGTGGGTGCCAATATTATTATTATACAATAATAAAACTAGTATCTTGAAGACGGACGTAACGTTCCTTTGACAAAAGACAATGTTGCGGGTATAGCTAGTGTCAATAATATAGACAATTTCTATAAGCTATTACATTCATGTCTATGTATGATTAAATTCTATATTTTCATTTCAGAACCACCTGCGAATCCATCGGGCGAATTACCAGTTTCTATTGACCATCAACACGATGAAACCAACGCTCCAAGCAACCTCACAAGGAACGACGCTAATTGTGATAAGACTGGCACATGCTATGATGGTAAAATTTAAACATTTTTAAGCATTTGAAACTAACAATACATCTCGTGTCACCTTTTTATTCATTGTCAAATTTCAGTTTCCGTTCACTGCAAGGACACTAGAATTGCTGTACAAGTCCGAACGAACAAGCCTTTTAACGGTCGTATCTATGCATTGGGTCGCTCAGAAACCTGCAATATTGACGTTGTGAACAGTGATCTTTTCCGTCTCGATCTTACCATGGCCGGTCAAGACTGTAACACACAGAGTGTCGTGAGTACACATTTTCGGTTCTCAGGTTTCCATGTTTTTTAGTTCTTATTACAATTTCAATTCATTTTCAGACTGGAGTCTATTCAAACACTGTCGTTCTTCAACACCACAGCGTCGTGATGACTAAAGCTGACAAGATCTACAAAGTGAAATGTACCTACGACATGAGCTCCAAGAACATAACGTTCGGAATGGTGCCAATCAGGTTAGTATGTCCGTGAACACTTTGCAGTAACGGCACAGTTCACACCTATTAGCATCTCGAGTTGAATTTAAAAGACAATAGCTGATGTCTATACGTGATGTGGAAATAGAAAAGGAAAATTAAATGCATCTCTGTGCGTTTCTCTATGAATAAATACTATCGACGCTTGGTTTATAAATATTTACACTATGTTCTGCTTTGTAGGTTATCCATAAATAAGAAATTGCTTTTATAAGTAATTAGTGTTGCCCCCAAGCTCCAAGGGGAGCTGCCGTTCGGGGTCGATTAAAAAAACTATGAAGGCCAGTCATTAAATTATATACTTTACAGAGACCCCGAGATGATATCGATTACTGCCGCGCCCGAAGCTCCACCACCACGCATCCGCATTTTGGACAGCCGCCAGCGCGAGGTCGAAACTGTGCGCATTGGAGACCGTCTTACCTTCCGCATCGAAATTCCAGATGACAGTAAGAAATTTTCAAAATGTTTTAGTTTTTAATTAATTTTAATGAAAAAAAGTTATTTTGGAATTGAAGAAAATCAATTTTATAATAAAATAAATTTAATATTTTTCGTATTTTTGATTATATGATCAAATTAAACCGAACTTTTGCGGGTTTGAAAATCAGTTTTGATATTTAGATTACAAATTGGACGAAATATTGAAATGCTTTTTGATGCAGTGCAACTATAAATATTTTGTACCTGTTGCTTGCTGTTTTTGCAGAACTTAGTCTTAAATTTTTGAATACAATTAAACAATTAAATATCCAATTAAATTTGTCTATTAGAAAACCCTCTAACTTAAGAATCCTAGCCAATCAAAACTTAAAAAATGCGTAGTGTGTAACATATAACTTAGTTATGACATACTTATGATAATTGTATATCAAGGGGTATCGAAAACTTACTTTATACATACTTATTTATTTAAGTAGTCGCATATTCTAAACTTATTTTCTATTTTTTGTAGCTCCTTACGGTATCTTCGCGCGAAGCTGTGTTGCGATGGCAAAGGACTCTAAGAGCACATTCATGATCATTGATGATGAAGGGTAAACTTTGAAACAATATCTTAGCGTGAGAATAAAAATTATAATTAAAAGAATTTGGATATATTAAGGTTTGCTTTTTTGCAGATGTCCAGTTGACCCATCGATATTTCCTGCTTTTACTCCAGACGGAAATGCTCTGCAATCCATATATGAAGCGTTTAGATTTACTGAATCCTATGGTGTTATATTCCAATGCAATGTCAAATACTGCCTTGGGCCTTGCGAACCGGTGAGGATTTTTTAATAGTTGCAAACTAAAAGTATCATAAAAAGATATATTGTGTAAAAATTCGTGTGAGTAATATTAGCAACGGCAATAAACGAAATCGTTTGATATTTGTTATGGTATACACATGCGATGACGTAGTCCCTTGAACTTTTGGAAGATAAAAATTTATTTTGTAGCTTTGTGTTTGTGGTCGTAATTGCAACTGCTGATCATGGGTATGTTCCAAAATAGAACCCAGTATACTGGCCAAAGCAATTAACGTCGTAAATCGACGCCATACTGGTGATTGGTTTCAAAACTTGGCCAGTATATGATATCATACATTTGCGCCATATTGGAAGTGTTGGCGATTATTTTATCATTTTGTGCTCCAAAAGTTATTATATCCTGTTTCAATTAATTTGTAAAGATTCCACAAGCAAAAATTCTATAATTTTTTGTATTTGAATAGGAAAATCTTACACGTACACGTACACACAATTAAAATTGTTTTAATGTCGGCGGGTAACATGTCGGCGGCACGCCTGTACAATATGTCGTCAATTGATGACGTCATTTGCATTCGCCAGTATACTGGGAACATTTCGGAACATACCAAACGTGATTTGGTCTTTCTGTCAAGATATTCTCAGTAGCAGCTCGGAGTCAGGAAGTTTGTGGTGTTTAACCCCCGTGCCGTAGAAAGCATGTAAAGCCGTTGGTTCTGCGCTGATCTCTCTCCGTCAGATTTCTCTTCCATCGGACTAAGAGTAAGAAAATAGAGAGTGCACCCGTGCTTACGCACACTTTTGTGCATTATATTCCTGTTCTACGCAGATGGCTAGTTCCCGTTAAAACTGGTTGCTGTGACCAAAAGTTGGTCTAGAGACTATTATTTTATTTGCGCCCACGACTGCATATTCATAGGTCAGAGTTTAATATACCTGTTCACTCTATAATTGTTTCTAATAATCGAGGAAATAGAGTAAATGGGGCTCTTCAATCTATTGTGGAAAGTCAGATCGTGTCAAAAAAGGCAATTCACAGTGCTGTATTAGTACCTACTTTAATGTATGGTAGTGAAATTGGGTTTGGGATAATAAGCACGAGAGTAAATAAATGCCGTAGAAATGCGCTCATTAAAGAGTATGTTGAGGCTGAATCTGAATGACAGGGTGAGAAGTTGTGTGATAAAAGTCTGGTTTGCAAAATGATGTTGTGACCAGGATTAAGAAAGGAATGCTTCGGTGGATTGGTTTTGTAGAAAGAATGAACGAGGAAAGAGTGACAAAGCAAATATATTTTGCAGAAGTGAACGGTAGAGTCGGAAAGAGACGCCTTAGGCGAAAGTTTGTCGACGAAATTAGCGATATATTGAAAATGGGCCAAATTAAGAGTACCCTTGACCGACCGAGCATGTATGCGTCGGTATATGGATGTAAAAGAGGCGAGAGTGGTGTCATGATCGTGCCAAATAAAGGAAGTCCGTAGTCTCTGCCTACCCCTCTGGGTGACAGGCGTGAGTGTTTATGTATTGTCACTGTGCAGTGGCGGCGTCGGAATATCCATTATTCCAAATCATCTTGTGGTATCGAAAGAGGCGACAGAGAGAAACTGAAACAGATGATGAGTAGCAGCATCTAGCTCATAACAATCGAAAATAATAAAAACAGTGGTCGTGGCAACTATGGCAGAATTCCCTATACGGCAGTTCAGCAGAGACCTTTTGATAAGCTGTGATAAATTAATGAATCGGGAAAATGTATCGAGTTTAAATATTATTTTACTAGTACTACAAGCTTACAAGACTGGCATAATAGAACTGTGTTCTGCATATTTGTCTGCCCAAAAACATGTAAATTAAGTCTGTGGTGATAAGCTTATGTATGGAACAACACGGTTATTATTTATATTTTCAGGCTATGTGCGAATGGGGTAGAGAATCCTTGGAATCATGGGGCAGAAAGAAGCGTTCTCTGCCTTCAAACGAGACCGGTGAATCTCGGAACCAGGAAGAAAATATGAACATCTCTCAAGAAATCCTCGTTTTAGACTTTGGCGATGATAGACAAAGTACCGACTTCCTCCGATCTGATAAGCCCGGTGGAACGGCTTCGGAAACTAATTTCGGCGGTAAGCTATGTTTATTAATTTTCTATACTTATGGTAATACTATTACTAATGGTAATTTAATACAACCTACACACAGACGTGACTTTCAAAGTGATTTAAGGGATTAATCTATGGGATAAAATAGGAAATTAAAAAAAATATTTAGGGTCGTTTGAGATCTCACTTTAAAAGCTCTTTGAGGCACCTTTTTGAAAGTGGATGATGTAAAATCATTCTGCGTGTTTTTTTATGTAAACAAACGCTTCATAGTTGCTATCTTTACCCTTATCACCAAAAAGCAGCATATAATTCTATCACTATGAATCAATTTATAAAAAAATTATTACAAGCGTACAATCAGTGCGTGTTGCCAGATATGACATATGTAACCGTGGTCTATTACCGTGGTTGTATGAGAAAGCTCAAGGTCGTTTAAGCGAGCTATGAAGGTTATGCACCGAGTTGCTCTGCGTGAAAGATTTCGAAATGGGGATATCCGTAATAGAACCAAAGTAACCGACATAGCGTTATCGACGGATCAGTAATTTGAAGTGACAAGTGACCATATAGCTTGAGGAAAACAGAAATCGATAGAGAAGAGGGATTCTAGAATGTCAGTCTCATACTGTTAAGCAAAGTCTAGGGCGGCCCTCCACTAGATGGACTGACAACCTGGTAAGACATGTAAGAGATCGATGAATCTTGGCAGTTCAGACTCGTGTTTTGTGGCATTCCTTGAGGGAGGCGCCTGTGCCTTTCATTTTGTGTGTGCCTCACATTTCAGCAAGACTGTAATGATGATAATATAGTAAATCATAAATGAAAATGCATAATAATTGAGAAAGTGTTATTCAGGTCTTTGGATCCATGGTAATCACGCTGTAGCGATATTATTATTGTAGCACAAATGGGGTGGCTCGATCAGAAAAGATTACGCACTAACAGAATAACAGCTTCAAGTTGCTATGTTACGTATGGTCAGCTTATAGAACTTGAGGCCTTTTTTACTAGACACAAGGCCATCTTAGTAGGTACTCAGGGGTGACAACGCATCTGTATATATCTTAATCGAGGATAGATGTAGATGTCTAGGGGCCACACAACAGCCACTTGCCATTACTGTGTGCTTGTTTGTCGCCCTATATTTATAAAAGATATTAATTATGTATTCTATTGATACATGTTATCGTAACCAAGAATTATATCCAATCGATATTTTAGAAACAATTAAAATTCCGCTCGCTTCGCGTATATTTCTCATTTCCGATCCCTAAGAAAATATATTATCTTCATTGACTTTTCGTTAAATTATAATTATATTAGATTTAATATTATTAAAAATTTAAAATGTATTTTTAATTACAGAGAGAACTGTTACAATCGTCGAGCCCTGTCCAAGCAAGATGTCCGTGTTACTCCTGGGAGTGGCGTGCGCGCTTCTTGTGCTGCTCTACATCGCGACAATCTTTTGTTATTACATGCGCAAATGGCTGTCGCCACCGAAGCACATGTCGTAATAATTGAGGCTATAAATAAAGTTGCGGCCCTTATGTAGTGTAACTTTGTAGTGACAGTGCTGGATTTACATTGAGAATCTTGTGATACACATGACTGATATTACGCAAGAATTGCAAACCAATGTACTTTTTTATTTTTAAAATAATTAATTTACATTGATAATATTCATCATCTTAGTGAATTTTCAAGCATTATCTGATATCATCATGAAAAACATCGTGCATGTCGCTTTTACCTTCTTGGTAATGGAATTTGCAATATTATATTTCATATCTTTTAAGTACAACCGGTTATTTACTATACAAATATTATGCATTTACAAAAAATATATAGCCGTGATTTAGGTACCTACTTGATATTAGAAAAACTAGTTTGTACCTACCTATAATAGAATAATTTAGTTTTGGACGATGCATTTATTAATATTAAGAATTTAGATTATTTTCTAAAACAAAATATTGTACAATTATCATACATGATAAATGCTAAACATTGTTTGGAATAATCCCTAAAAAATTATACCAAATAAATTTTGTCACTATTTTGATTATAATTTTATGGGATTATTCTGAATTAAAATAATTGGAATTTTTAAGGGTATTTAAGTAATTAGGGATAAAGCAAATATCAATCACATAATCATGCCCATATAAGTAAGGTCCTACTTTATTGAAGTAATTTAGGTAGCTTGGTTATATGACTCATCATTCCTAGAAATCTCATAGGTTTGTAAATATGCTGTTGTCATTTCGGCGCTAATTAACAGTTTTGTATGCTCTTATTGAACTTTCAGTTGGGTTTTGAAGAAATGTTTTTGAAATTTGAGTGCAAATCTATTGTTACTCACAAAACTCGATATATAATGTTTCTCTTAACCCAACTTGAGATTTCTTAATTTATTTAGATTTGTAAAATTAATAACATCTATTTATTTCTTAAACTTATAAAATAAATAAACTTGTACAAATTTACTTATTTTTTTATTTCAATGTAATTGTATAGAACTCAAGTAAATAATAAATAAATAGATTCTTTGAAAATATACAACTAAAATATATGAAGGAACTATCAAACTTCTGCAGTTACTGTTGAACACATTCTAACATTAATTTACTATATACACTATTTAAAATCTCTTCTTGTGCCTTTGTCTCCATTAGTTCAAGCTTACAACTAAAAACTTTTTCAAAACTACTTAAAAACTTAGGGATTATATTTTCAATAGGAAGTTTCATCCCTATCTCTTGACTAAGCGATGTCACACCTTTGTCGGGTATGCCACAAGGATTGATGTGGCTAAACCATGACAAATCATTATCACAGTTCAGCGAGATCCCATGTGTGGTAATATATCTTGAGGCATGTATTCCAATAGCTGCAATTTTGTTGTCACCTACCCACACACCTGTATGTGGTGACCTGTTTGCTTTGACACCTGAAAGAACATAACATCATATTCATCATCATCATCATTACAGCCCTTCACAAGTCCACTGCTGAACATAGGCCTCCCCCAAGGTATGCCACAAGGCACGATCGTGAGCCACCTGCATCCATCGACTTCCTGCATGTCTTACCAGGTCGTCACTCCATCTAGTGGGGTATCGCCCTACACTTCTTTTTTTTCACCGGTACAAGGTTGCCACTCGAGAACCTTTTTTCCCCAACGGTTGTCGATTCTTCGAGCTATATGGCAGGCCCATTGCCACTTCAGCTTATTAATCCATTGGGCTATGTCAGTCACTCTGGGTCTACTGCGGATATCCTCATTTCTAAGTTTATCACGCACAGAAACTCAGAGCATAGCCCTCTCCATAGCTCTCTGAGCGACTTTGAGCGTCCTCATACGGCCAGCAGTAAAGGACCACGTCTCGGTTCCGTAGATCATCACTGGCAACATGCACTGGTTGTACAACTTAGTTTTCAGGTTTTGAGGTATACCTGATGAGAAGTGGTTTGCCATGTAGTGGCGGTTGAGAATATCTCCTACCCCATATCTTCCTGTGGCTGTCATAAGAGGCAACAGAGCAAAGAAACAGGCAGGAGATGGGCAGCAGCATCTTCCTAATAACAGCAACTGTACCAATAAAAACTAAGGCAAATTTCTTTTTGCCTTAGTTTTTGAGACTTTTACTAATTGATAAAGGAGATTATGGCCTGATATGAGAAAACCAGAGTTGAATGATGGATTTAAATAATTTTGATTAGTGATTTAAACCAAGTTGTATTTTATTTTAGTCATTGAAAAAAATCAAAATCAGGAGTATATGAAAGATATTATTAAAACACCATTCAGTTTGTACAGCCAGGGCTAAGTAAAAGTCTGCAGAGGCAGATGCTTGCAGGTTAAATATCCACACGGAAGACAAGTATGTATATGTTTTTTTTTTGGAATAAGGATAACAAATATTTATCACTCACAGTCAACCTGATTGTAAGTGGATGCTGTGAACCCATAGGCATCTATCTTCAATCAAGAATCAAAATACAAATGCGTTGTCACCCCTAAGGAATCAACCACCACGAGATTTTTACGGACCGATACAACTTAGGAACCTTCAAGAAAAGAGCCCATTCCTTTTTAAAAGGCCAGTAATGCATCTGCAATCCCCCTGGTGTTGCAGCTGTTCATGAGTGGCTGTAATCACTTACCATCAGGTAAGCCATTTACTTGTTTGCCCCTCTCCTAAAAAAAAGGACCATGATGGAATGTCTTGTGTTGAGTAAAAAGTGTCTTTAGTTCTCTACACTCATTGTATGAAACACAGCAACATTAAGCCGCTATTTCATACTGGTATTATCAGCAGCACACTGATAGTTTCAGCTAGATTTGGTTATGCACAGACACTGTATGGAGTGCTTGATTTTTAATCGAGGATAAATGTAGATGTCTATGAGCAACAGCATCTATTTAACATCAGGTGGACTGTGTGCCTGTTTGTACCCTTATTCTATAAAAAAATATATGTTAATGATGATTTCTTTTAAGTACTTCTTACATGAAAAAAGACTGGCAGTATGAGAAAATAATAGTTAATGTGTTAGTAAATTGATATGTGCATGGAATTGCACAAAATTAATAAATGCATTACCTCCCTTAAAGAGTAAGGTGCAACGTCTAGTTGGCACAAATGGGAAATGCTCTACTAACTATGAATAATTAGACAAAATAATTTATCTGGCAAGATAAAATGTCATAAATACACCAAACAGCTTTGTGGTTTCTTCATCAAATCTCATACAGTTGGTGTTTTAAGAAGTAACTGTGGAAAATGTCAAAAAGACTATATTGCACACAAAAGATGGTGGTATAATCTCCTTGTATGCATATACAGATAGACAATCAGACCAGCAATAGAAAGTTGCTGTAAGAATGCAAGAGGGTTGTTACTTCAATCACCAATCTGCCTACTTTGTCTTGCTCTCACTTTTATTTCATATGTTTACGGGTTGCAATAAATAAGAAAAATAATAAGAATAGAAGCTATAAAAATTACCAACCTAATACTTCACATAACTTGATCACAGTTTCTTCTAAGCTATTCACATACCATTTGACACTTGCTTTGTAATTCTTTAAATTTATAATGGGGTACACCACCAACTGCCCAGGGCCATGAAATGTGATAAGACCACCTCTATTTGTTTTCCTGAATTCTGCCCCTAAAGCTCGTAGCCTAAGGATTTCATCTTTTGGTGTTTGATCTCTAATACCTGAAGAACAGAACTGTAATAAACATTTCAAAAATATTTTAGGCTAGTCAGAATATGTACTCTTAGCAATTAATAATCTTACCAACGGTATACACCGGTTTATGTTCAACTAAGAGAAGCGTATCATAGTTAACATTTTGTCTTTTCATTATAGAATCCAAATGTTTCCTTGCAAGGGCTAGTTGAATTTTTAAGGCCGTATCATAACTAATTAGGCCCAATTTCCAAAGTTGAACCATATTTGATAAAGGCTTTTAGTTATAATACTTAAAAACAATCATATAATATGTACCTATAGAAGGACCATATACTTTCTTTATTATTAAATGTAATTTTAATTTATGTTGAAACAAAGTCAATATTGAAATTAAAATCCATTTGTAGGGATTTGCTCATAAAAATATAATAATATTGGCCATTGGCATTTGACAATGAGCAAATGAGCAATGTCCGGTTGACAAGTGACATTTCACTAGGCATGTCGATCTAAAATCGATTATCTGGAGTTAAAATTTTTTTTTAGATCGATTCGGAGCATCGCATCGATTCGATGAGTCGATCCAAAAACCTCTCGAATCGGACTGATTCATCTGATTCAAGAACTAGCGATAAAGTTCCTAAACTGGCTGGGTTAAGATACTGCAGTTTTTTAATTTTTTGCTCTTAGCTGACGCGAAACAACCAGTCGTACTTGGTTGATAATTTGAACGCAACATATATTTGAATAAAATAAATATTTATGAACGCATCCAAAGATATCGAAAAGTTGTTTTTCATTTCTAAAATCCTAATTCTAATCTTAAGCGCTTATTACACTATACAATTTTTAGGAAATCTAATTAGGAACCTAAATTGGAAGCTAGTGATCACACTACACTAAATTGAATTCTAAATCGTGACGAACCGCATTCGTAAAGAAGTATCGACGGGGTTGGACGTTCGATCGATGGCGCCGTATTTATCAAAACAGCAGAAAATAGGACAGCATGGTGGGAACAATGGATATTAAAAAAAAGAGAAAAGAGTACTTGTCATTGAAAAAAGAAACTGTCCAATATGAATATAATTATATATTTTTAGATTCTAAGCAGTTTTTTTATAGGATAGGGTGACAAACTAGCACACAGTCCACCTGATGATAAGTGGTTGCTGCGGCCCATGGACATCTACATCCATCTCCGATTACAAATCAAAATGCAGATGCGTTGTCACCTGTGACGACTAACATGGAATGCCTCGTTTCCAGTAAAAAGGGTCTCCGGTTCTCTACACTCGCCATACGAAACACAGCAACATTAAGCTACTATTTTACGCTGGTATTCTGTGGGAGCGGGGTGCTTCCTCGGTCGAGCCGACCCATTCGTGCTACAACTATACTACTAATATAACTGCAGCATGGCTCTACCACCTATAAAACAGTTTGAATATTTGTTAAGTTTCGTAAAAAGAAGTCACGATATTTCGATAAAGTGTGAGTACCAAAGAATGTTTGATGGTGACATTACGTTTTATAGCCACCGGAAATTAATATTAAGATTTAAGGTGAAATATAACCTCAAATGGCTTAGCAAGATCCTCCGTTATGCCGAAAGTATTGCAGCATTAATTTTGAAATAAATATATGGTAAAGTTGAGGATTAATGTTAAGGTTTATGTTAGACGAAAACACGATTCCGTAAAATTTTCTCGATAGAAAAAAAAATCCAAAATTACCTCCAAACTGAACAATAAACCGCTGTTATTCATAAAATACTTTAAATAAGATCATGAAACTTTGCATACTAACTGAACTAACTATAAAGCAGTGCTTATGTTTTTTACTTTTTTTTTAAATACCATTATTTTCACTGTAAAAAAGAAATTACCTAAACTATCGGCGCGTAAGCTTGATTCCTGTCGCCCCGTTAGTATCGCTCCGGCTTTTGAAGGGAGAAGTTGTATCGCTTACGATCAGAATAAACATTACGCAACAGGACGACGTAAAATTAAAATGGGAAATAACCGTTATAAAAATAAGAAGCGACTGGGTTTGCGTTAAGAAACAGACATAAATATGATAAACCTAATGAAATAAGTGTCTAACGACCTTTCTACTTAGAGTATTAGTGATTACAAACATGTCGGTACATAGCATACGACGCGCGGGGAAGTGGGGGCGAAATTAGAATTTGAGCTGACTTACTCTAACCTCTTAAAGTACTGCTCTCTGCTATCAGATTTCTATCAAAACTTCAAAACATCCGCTTGTATCAAAGCGCGGGCGCCGACTGGTTGTTCTAAATCGTAACGTTGCGATTACACTGTCCTAAATTGTAAACAATTTAGGAAGTAGAGCGATTGGGACCTCCAATTTGACTAAATCGGATCCTAACTGTTCTAACTACGATTACACCTTCCTATTTCCTAATTAGATTTCCTAAAAATTGTATAGTGTAATAAGCGCTTTACCTGTGAAATGTGGGTCTAACTTAATCTGTGCTGTAAACAAAGACCACAATATATATTAATATATTATAGCTGTGAACCTGTGAACTTATTACTTTAATTATTATCAAAAATATACGTACTGTGAGCTATGAGCATGGACAGAGTATTTTTTAAATACCTAGATCCTGTAAATAAATATTGTATGTTTAAGTTCATAGGGGTAGTATTGTTTTCATGTAGCATTCATTTCAATTTGATAAATAGTGAGTTATTAGATTGAAACCGTTTTATCGAGAAATATACGTAGCAATCTGTACTTTTTAAAGTATTGTTGTTCTTTTTAGCCTAAAATATCCACTAAAAGTGATACCTTGAATCACTTGATAAAAAAGGTATCGAATGGCGTATGCAAGTATTGTCATAACGAAGTCAAAACATGCGGAAATACAACAAATTTACGCAACCATTTATTACGAAGACATCCATGTGTTAAGCCTGTCTAAACTCGATACTCTAAAAACATAAATTGTAGTTTTTACGATTCGCCGAATAAGGCAGGCAAAGGTCTGACATGGGTGATACAGCCTAGTCTGATGTGAATTTTACCAACATCGAACAAAGATGGCTACATGTACGCTGCTAACTAAGATGGAATGTCCCACAGCCTGTAATTATACGTAAAATAAAGGTAAATTTAATTATAAAAGTTCAATTTAAGAAAAATTCCAAACTTGGAAACAATGTTTGGAAATGTCGCGATTAATCGAAAATCGATCTTTTAGTCCTCGATTTAATCGATAATCAATTCTAGTATGTTCGATTCGAATCGATTCAGAGATCGATTTTTTTAGAGTGAATCGACATGCCTACATTTCACACTCTTATTTGTTTTTGATTTCACACCACATGACACACAGACTACTATAATAAGAGCGTAGACAGAGAATAGGATTATCGATGTGAACCCGGAGAAGAGCTCCGCCGTTCACTTCGATTATAAACGACGCCGTCTCAAAAACACTCCACCAATACGTATGCTAGGGACCCCTGTCCCCTGGCATACGTCCGCCAAATATTTAGGTGTCACTCTAGACACAGGGCTCACTTTCAAGCCCCACGTCAAAAGAGTAACCCGTCGCGCACGGTTTTATCTGAGTAGGCTCAACAGTATGTTGGGCCGACACAGTAAAATGTCCCTTCGAAACAAGCGTACCCTTTACAAGGTCTGTATACGACCAGTCATGTCCTACGCGGGCCCCGTCTTTGCCCACGCAAACCCTAACATTTTAAATGAACTCCAAATAGTTCAGAACCTCTTCTGTCGTCGAGCTGCGAACGCACCGTGGTACGTCCGTAATGCCGACCTTCATCGGGACTTAGAGCTCCCAACAATTCAACAATTTTTTAAAAAACTCTCTGAGAACTTCTTCAAAGCCTCAGAGTCGCACCCAAACCATTTAATTCGTGAGGCAGCTTCTTATGCAGCCCCACCCCCCTCTCGCTATCGTGTCCGCAGGCCGAGAAACTCTCTCTCTCGGACCCGCCTAATAAACTTTCAAACGACCTGAACTGTCTCCTGGCGGCTCAGGCCAACTCTAATTAAATAAAATTATTGTAATAACTAACATTAATTTGCCTTCGTAGGCACTCCCTCAGCGGCACTTAGCCGCCTGCGCTCTCTTTTCCCAAAAGAGGGTCGCTCATGATAAGGCACAATAGAGCTTAATCAGCCGGTTGCCTGTCCCCAAAGGCGGTTTTTAGAGGGTATCACTTAGGGTCCCCGGTAGGACAGTGAGCCCCTCATAACCACGATAGACCGGCTATCGTGGTATGCGTAATGCATTTTCCGCCTCCCTACGTATAGGGTAGCCCTTTAATTGCTTCGGGCGCAAAAAAAAAAAAATAGGATTCTCCGTTTACGAGTAAGAGGATACTTTTTTTATTAACTGGCTTTATGGCTCTTGATTCTAGACCTTCTGAGCCTATTTTGACGACAGCTCAACCCAGCAGACAGTTGATGACGACAGCCACTCAAGTTCATAAGGCGCCCAAGCGATCAAAATAGCTTGAGGTTTATATCGACATCAAAGCACTTGTTTCGTCGTTTTCTTTAATAGTTCACACGCACAGACACTTAATTCACAAAATCGCATCACTTTTACGAATCAAAATCCACTTCAAACCATTATTCAAGCGATAAAACAGGAGCGACAATCCGTCTATGGCAAAGTTCCCGCCAAAATCTAAGAGGATACTAAGTACTATAAACAATTGAGTGTAGAGGTAAGGAGTACAGACTCTGTATAAAAAAAGTGTCCGTAGAAAAGCGTGGTATAAATAAGGGTGGCGTCACTGTAGCTAAAATCTAAATTTCAAAGAACTTTTTGTAATTTTTTTTATTGCACAGACTTTCACCATATTCCTTTTTACAATAATAATTTTATTGCTTTCAAAATTGTTATTTTCAAAATCACCCTAACGTATTTTACGGCAATTTATCATACCCTGTAGCTACTCGAACGCTGTTGTGGAGAGTTTTTGAACTGTTATTTACTGCTTATGGATGGACACATTTTCAACTATTTTTTTATGGGGGATTGTCCTCCTTACCTCTATACTCCATGGTACTAATAGCCTGACATTCATAGCTTATGATAATGGGTAGAGATGTTCCGATAGCATCAAAATATCGATACCTACTCATATGAGTAGGACTCTAATCTTTTTGCGGCACTACTCACTTTAGTACTCTAAAAACATCGATACTTACTCATATCGATGCTTTTTTTTCAAGTAAAAAATCGTTATTAATTAAGTACAAAATATTTTTTTTAGTTCAAATAGTCTAATGAAATGCATAGCATAGGTAGCTACTACTTTTATATATTTATTTTTATAATAATGATACAGTTATGAATGAACATAATTTTAGTTTTTTATAAAAAAATCAGTTTTAAAAAGGTTTTCCAAAAACAGTTAGTGTTCTAAATATATAGAAAAAACCTTTTTCTATCAAAACTATTAGATACTTTTGAATTTGGTGGCACCGCGGTGGGCCTAAATATTTAGAAAACAACTTTTCCCTATCTAAATTACTGCATAATTTTGATTTCTGTGGCACCGTGGTGGGCCAAGATTCTAAATGTTTCATATTTGTGAAAAGAAAGACAAAATAATTAAAGCGACACAAGCGTAGGTGAATTGGCTTTCATTTTAGTTCTGAAATCTGTACCGCAGATAATATACTACCGCGTAATTCGATACGATACAAGTACTTTTCTTAATTTGATTACATTCGATACTAAAATGACTTGCTATCGAAAGAAAAGTATCGAGCACTTACTTGTTTCTATCGAGCATTACTTGTTTGTATCAAGCATTTACTTCTCTCTGGTTTTGATGATGTTGGTGCTGCTAGCCTATGCGGCTCTTACAGCTTAGTAGGACTCAGAGCCCTTAATTTCGGATTCTAGCGGAACTGGGGGTTCAATTAAAACGTTGCGGGGCCTTCGGAGACCTTGCTTAACGTTTTGAGTCAGGGCGTAGGTTGCTGCGTTCACCACCAGCGGGTTGGGATGTGTCTCAGCACACTCTCAAAGTAGCGCCGAGACATTTCCTTGAAATATTCAGAGATCGTTGGAAGTTGACAATCTCTGTGTAAATCCGAGTTTCGCTGGCACCACCGAGCTCCATTGGCGATGCGAATAAATCTATTTTGGACAAATTGTTGGCCGTTCAAACGTTTATGAGCTACGTGTGTGAAGGATACGCTTGCGTTGGACATGATAGGTCTTACGCATGCTTTGTATAGGTGGAGCTTGTGTCTTAGTGACAGTTTGCTCTTATTGTTAATTAGTGAATGGAGTAGACTAGTGACGAATTTGGCACGATTGCGGACGGCGCGAATTCGCGAAGGTCATGAAATGATTGAATGTGACCCCTAGATATTTGGCGGTAAATTGCCACGCTATTTGGCGGCCAAATAGGGTGATCGTGCCTAGTGAATTTTTTGGATTTAGGTTCTGACAATTGAGAGGTAGGGCGGTGGATTTTATTAGTGCACTAGTGTTCGAGTCTGAAACCGATATGTTCCTCAGGAAGAAGCTTGTTGGTAAGGACGTGTTTACGGGCCGATTTAATATTGAACGTTCGTAAGCTTTCACCAGTGCTCTGAGGATTCTAATGGGTCTGTAGCTAGAGGCTTGGTTGCGCGGTTTCCCTGGTTTCGAGATTTCTATGACTTTAGCTTCTTTCCATGCGTCCGGGAAGGAGCAGCTGGAGAGAAGGGCGTTGAAAATGCCTACTAGGAGGCAGAAAAATGGCGCTGAGAGAGATTTAAGCGCCCAGTTGCTAATGCCATCAGGGCCGGGTGCTGATTTCTTTTTGAAGTTTTTGTTAGTTTCTGTGTCTTCGTCAACAGTCACAAGATCTAAGGGAGGGCCTACGATCGATCTCCGCATCGACCTCTGCAAGGTGAGCGGGATCTATAGGTTCGCTAGAAGAAGTGCATTGGCTCTCTTAGCTGTCCGCGAGGTATTCGGCTTTTTCAGAGTCGTCAAAGGTGAGATCGGAGTTTCCTGGTCTAATGAGAGGTAGCATGGGTGAGGATTGTTCTGTTTTCAGAGCTCGGGTCAACTGCCAGAAGGCAGTGTGGGGTGGCTCGATATCCTCCAGCAGATTACCCCACTTATCCTGTCTAAATTCTGTAATGTTCTCTTTTACCTCGTTTTGGAGGTTACAAAGTTTAAATTTATTTTCTATTTTGCGGTAGTGATCATATTGTTCAAGGACCACGTTTTTCGCTCTGATCAGTTGTCGAATGTGATTCGGAAATTTTCGAGAGCATTCTTCAAACGTTGAGGAGAGGTGGGCCGATAGGGCGATAATCACCTTATTGGCTTCCTCTGGCGAGTTTATATTGTCGGGGATCGTGTCTAAGTGCTGGGGGGTCGTAGAATCGAATTTGACCTCGAGCTTACGCTAGTCCACAATGGTTTTGGTCTGAAGGACCTCACCTTCAAGCTGGCCCAGCTGTAAAAGGACTGGTCTATGGTCCGAGTTGAACTCTAAAATTGTCTCAATGTATGCTATCGACAAACGAACATCTTTGAGTAACGCTATGTCAAGGATGTCCAGTCGATATCTGGTCAAGTCTCAGGCGCGATAACATCGAAGTTTAGTCGGTCCACAAGCTCGAACAATGCATTACCATTAGTGTTGCGTGTAAGCGAATTCCAGGAGCGATGCTTACTGTTGAGGTCTCCAGCTATTATGAAACTGGGGCCTTGTTTAGTAATTCTAAAATGTCTGATTTTATAATACGTTTCATTGGCGGTTGGTATGCCGAAACGATGGTTAGTGGCGGATTGCCGAATATAGCTATTTTATATATAGAGACTTCTATGTTAGCTAACGGGAGAGTGTCGATAGGCACGCAGTACAAGGACTTCTTGTAGTAGATCAAGATGCCGCTCAAATGGCTGGTCAACATATCATTTCAAATTAAGGTGTAATTTGCGATCTTGGGATCGTGATGGCTAGGTTTCAAGAAGGACTCTTGGACTAGCATAATGTCTACATCGTGGTTTCGCAGGAAAAGTGCGATCTCGTCTTTTTGTTCTCTGGGCATGTTTGCGACGAAATATGCGACAGTCAAAGAGCGTGGTTTAAGTCACTTAACGGTTGTACTGCCATTATGGGTTTTAAGTAGTGTGTTTAGGAGCACTGGAAAGACCAGATTGCGCCAATTGGATCTATGTGCTCAATCGTGGCATTGAGCTTGTCCTGTGGGGTGTTAGCTCCGCGGCGTTTGCGGGCCAAGAAGGATAATTCGACAACGTTTATATTACGTTTACGCAAACTAGAGAGAAGCCAGCGGCAAAAGAAGAAGAGCACTGCGGGACAGGCAGCCGAGAGCACCACCCGACGAGGCAATCTATGGAAATTGGACCAACCCAGCGTGTTGGTCCAATTTCCATAGATTGCCTCGTAGAAGGGATATTTGTCATGGTTGCCACGCTTGGCAGGCGAGTTGTTATTTGAGATGTTGTAGGTGGATGTCCTATAACTTACCTTTTAGTGCCAATTTCAACTTTAAAAATTTCTGCTGTTTTAATTAGCGCACAATAATCTTAAACATTTGTTTTAACCGATAAGTTATTTATCCAAAAATTTTATGAACATTTATTTACAATTGTAATATGAGAAG
Organism: Parnassius apollo; assembly: GCA_907164705.1. Lineage (NCBI taxonomy): Eukaryota > Metazoa > Arthropoda > Insecta > Lepidoptera > Papilionidae > Parnassius > Parnassius apollo. Next base: position 10,122,989 of record CAJQZP010001125.1, read on the forward strand.
AATAATTTAAAAACCAACGCTAAGCAAAAAAAGGCGTTATGGCTCAAATTCCAGCCACACTGTACAGAATATCGTCTTTTTGTGTACCTAATGCCAGCATAGCATAGGGTTGTACTTTATGAGTTTATGGTAGGTGTACCTATGGTTGGTAAGTTTTAGAGACATAGTAATAAACTCGTGACAACTTTTAATTTTGAATCATGCATGTCACAAGCATGGAATACGTATTAAGGCACACGACAACAATTATTTTAACGTTTTACTATACTCTACTGTGTTTTAGTTTTATGCGATTATCGATTTTTCTTTTAAAACTATACAATTAATTAAAGCAAATTATTAAAAAAAATATTTCTGATTTCCTATAAAATCCTGCAAGTTTTCGAATCATCATCATCATTACAAGTTCGCTTTTGAACATTATACTCCACAGACTGCTTCAAAGCATGGTCCTGAACCACTTTTTCTGTCATGAGTTAAGTCTACTAGAAACCTTATTTACAAGGTAAAAAGGCGAAAAGGCTGGAATTAGAGGCGTGGCTGGTATTAGGGGCATCCAGCCCATCAGGTGGGTCGCATACTTGTATAAAATTATATATTTTTTTATTCGCCCTCTTCTATAAAATTATATATTTTTAATTATTTTTTATCTCTATATTGGCATACATATAAAAATAAAATAAACTACTATTGACCACAAGCCTCTCACTTTCATTACTGAGAGAATTTGAGAAATCCGCCGCGGTCATAACATGTTCTCAAAATGTATATATCGAGAACGTGAGAAATCAATTTTTAATTTCATTCGTGTCGACGGGGTTCAAACTTTGTTTGCTTAGAGTGCTATAACATTTTAAAGTGAAATTCTCATTTGAGCTATCATAGTTGAACTTATTACATTCTTTTATTAACAGTGCCATCTATAAAGGCGTGCTTTATATTATTATTCTGATTAAAATTATTAGTACCAGTTTTGCTACTCCACACTAGATGGCACTTTTATAAAAATACTTATATGTTTTAACTAATTTATACCTATATAGAATTTTAGAAGTCCTATACATAGCTATAACTTAACGTAGGGATTACATACACATTCCCTTTGACTATAACGTTTTTCAGTAAGCTCAGTTATCTCGTGTTCTTTGCTTGTAGGGTGGTGTTTTGGCTGTTACGTAAACCAGCTGTGCTTAATGTAAACATTAGTAAATGGCTTGAAAGTAACCAACAGCTTATTTCTCTTGCGATAGTTTCGATGGATTACAGTTTAGAAAATATTTCTTAAGACATTTGTTTAAAGTAAATATATTATGACGACATTTGTAATAACAGTTTTCATTGGATGAAAACAATTCTGCAGTTTGTGGCACGTTTTTTTGTAGGTACCTACCTAAGTTCGTGTTTTGAAAGTGCTTTCAAAATCCTGAAAAATGAGGATTGGGATAATGCGGTGACAAGAACGGTAAATATGTCTTTTCCCCTAAGTTCAATTATATGTTTCAAACAGTTAACCTTGTTAAAACGTTATGACTTTTGTTACCTATAGAGATGAATAATGTTTCGCGCGTTAAGTTTGTTTTTGTTATACTCGTAATATACCTAGTTTTGAAGTTCACTATCGCATGTGCAGGGAAACTTACTATGTTTTACTATTATTTGTAATGATTAGTTGATTAAAATTTTTGCTTTTATTATCACGGTTTCTGGACCATTAATATACATTATTAATGATAAAAATTCTGCTATATGAATATTTATATTTATGTCATCATTAGCTTAAAATTCCATGGTTTGCTGAATGCCCCTTATAATTAAAGAGGAGCGACACCAATCTATAACCAGCATGTTGCGAGATTTTTATGATAATATATTTTTATATAAGTACTATATTTTTAATAGATGCTTTGTAGTTATTTAGGTTGTATTATATAGAATGGGCGCTTTCTATTTATAATTTTAATGTGTTTATGTAGCGTTGATTAGTATTTTCACATCAATTACATTAACATGTTCTGTTAGTTATATTTTATATCAATTAGATTATAATAAATAAACCAAACCACGGATATTCATAATAAAAGCAGTAAAATTGAATAAAAAGAGTTAAAAAAATGCAAAAGTTAAAAAGCAAACCACTAATGTATTGTTTTGTGTATTAATATGAGACTCTAGAAATTGATAAACTTTTATTTAAAATTAGGTAACTTCTCATTACACATTCATGACATTTAAGATATTATGTAGAAGAGTTTTATCAACACTTTACCTCAGTGTCAACTAGCGACATCTAGCACATCATTAGCAAACCTCGAAATATAGAGTGTAGAAGTAAGAAGTACAGACTGTGTATTATAGTATATAAGTATCCATAGAAAACCGTTAAATAAGGGCTACGGGCTAATTTTTAAAGAACGTGCCGAAAAATATTAGTAGGATAGACGACTTTATCGAGGTTATATTTACTAAATAAATTATTTTAGGTTTTAGAGCTACTGAGCAGTTTAGCAGCACACTTCAAACCGTCGACAACTGCTAAGATCATTTCATCCCAGTAGCTACTCCGGCGCTGTTGTGGAGAGTTTTTGAGCTGTTATTTACTGCTTACAGATGGCCACTTTTTCAACTTTTCTACTATGGGAGTTGGTACTCCTTACTTCCACACTCCATACCTCGAAGATTCATCGAATCTCCTCCCTCTATGCCAGTCTGGCGGGTGGCGCCGATCTTACTGCCCATCACAGGTTGCATGTACAATCAGCATATCCTCAATACACATATATTATTATTAATAATGTATTAAATTATTATTCAATAAAACGTATGCCTATACACTCTTAAGTACTTATTTTAATAACCATTAAATTATTTCTAAAGTACTTGCATCATAAAACGAGAAGGGTTAAAACCGCTAGTGAGGTATAAACAAAAGCTAGTTGTTAGGTGAAACAGGAAGTCGGGTGCTTCCGTGCTTCCCGCTGACTATTAATATCTCACCTAACACGGGGGAGCGCTCTGCGGGGTGCACTATCAATCGTGTTTCTCACGTTTTTATTCCTATAATTAAATTATAATTAATATTTTTCTTAACAGTTTCATCGTATATGTTTCGACAATTTTTGTATTACGGTTTCGATGTCAAGGACAAGAAACTATTCTGACCGTCTGTTTTAATGTGTCATAGTGGTATCAACTTAGTGGTATACTTTTTCGATATAATATAGTCTCGATTTTGAGATATAGAACACTTGCCCCTTTTTTTACTTTTGAAAAAGATTATAGGAACACTAAGATATCCTTTATTTCGGAGACAGTTTACAGACATAAGAGTATTTTAAGTATTAGAGCCATGCTGCAGCTATATTGTGGTTGCGGCAGGAATGGGTCGGCTCGAACGGGTAGGACCACGCTCTCACCGAATACCAGCGTAAAATAACAGCTTAATGGCGCTGTGTTTCGTATGATGAGTGTAGAGAACCGGAGTCCTTTTTACTGGAAACGGGGCATTCCATCTCAGTCCTCAGGGCTGGCAACGGATCTGCAAGTTGATTTTTAATTGAAGATAAATGTAGATGTCTATGGGCCATAGCATCTACTTAACATCAGGTGGATTGTGTGCTCGTTTATCACCGTTATACCATAAAAAAATAAGTTGTACCTCCAGAGCCGTAACAAATTGTTTGCAAGCCCATTGTAATACAAATACTTGTTCCGTATGAGATTGAACCCGTAGCCCTCAGCGCTGCAACTTAATACTAAGCCACTGCGCCACGGACTCGTCTACTTTTGGCACGTAAGTTTAATCAATACAAATAATGTCACATTAGAAAATCACAAATAATTGATAAGTGTTTCCATAAACATCGTCATGAAATCACAAAAAATAATCAATAATAATTAAACATAAGTTTCAAGAGGAGTTGTTTTCATAAAGACGTAACAATGAATTGTAGCTAGTAATTTGATCATCGATGTTCTCTTCATTCATTATTTTTTGCCCTGTGTACATACAATGGATCGTTATTTTTATTTATGGCATTATTTAAGACCATGGTTTCTTCCTCATCGATCTGATTAATTTAGGTGCTACGAGTACATATAAACTATTGTTCTACATGTTTTTTTACTACTGATGATGTAAAACTCATCAAGTACAATCGCTCAGTAAGCTACGGAGAGAGCTCAAACTAGTCCACCGAGCTATTCTTGGCTTTTCTCCGTCTCTAGATATCTGTTGATATTATTTCCGGTGGGCGCATAGTTCAACAGTCTGGGAGATTTGAGTACGACATTACTGGATTTTTCGTCATCAGTTTCATCATCAGATCATTGCCCATCAGTTAGGATACATTTCGTGCAGGTGAGATTAAAATATTTCACATATTCTATATAGGTAAGTAATTTCATTCTATTTTAGACAGGAATATAAAATAACTGTATAGTGGCTAACTGGAGGAATTATGAGGGAAATGCTGATGCCAATCATCAGCATTTCCCTCATAACAACTTGGAAAAGACCCGGCTGCCAAGCGTGCCAGCTATAGCAAATGTACTGCTGTGAGGCAAAACTATGGGGAGGCCTACGCGCAGCAGTGGATTTTGATAGGATATAGTCATACAGTAATATAATCGGTCTGATCGGAAAGAGATTCGCTGTGGCGAAAGTTCAGGAAAATATATTATTTTCTGGATTTATATATTTAAAGATATATTTTTCCAGATTTATAAATTTGCAAAATAATTCTTTAAAACCAACAATGGCCTAAACAAAAAATTTAAAGCGTACACAAATTATTGTTTTTAAAAAGATGTAATTTTTGTATGGTGTGTTATAAAGAATATTAAATAAAAAAATAAATAACTAAGCATACTAAATTTTATTAGTATCATCATTAGATCGTAATCCTATAGTCGATCTTTTATGACCATTTAATAAGAAAATAATTCAATAAAATAGCTGTAGAACAATTTCTTAAACGCCCAATTCCCCTGATGTTGTAGTTGTTCATGAGCGGCGGTTGTTACTTACCATCAGGTGAGCCGCTTGCGCATTTGCCTCATCTTCTATGGAAAAGAGACATTCTTTTTCTTTAACATTCTGTTATTGATCATAATCGCTAAGCTTGACAAGGGGATTGGTGATTACAGTACCGCCTGCAACTTTACAAGTCGCAGGTTCGGCCGCACGTGGAATACTGTTCCCGTCTCCGGGCTGGGGCTCCCCAGTGCCAGCTCCTTCCACTTAACCACATCCAGTGCAGAGTGGCTCGAATCGTCTACGACCGAGTGCTTTCCGATCGGATCGATTTAGTGCTGCGAAGAGATGTTGCATCTCTTTGCATTTTCTTTCGCATATACCACGGCGAGTGCTCTGAGGAATTGTTAGGATTAATCCCAGCCGCCAAATTTCGTGAACGCACTACGCGGCAAACCTTCCGATACCATCCACACCATCTGGATGCTTGGTGGTCCACGACTGTACGTTTCACAAGGAGTTTTCTTCCTCATACGACCTCTCGTCCTGTAGTCGTCGTCGACTTGGGTATTACATCTTGCATATACGAGACATACAATATTTTTAAAGTGGTAGAGCCACGCTCTCACAGAATACCAACGTAAAATAGCAGCTTAATGCTGCTGTGTTTCGTGTGGTGAGTGTAGAGAACCGGATACCCTAACTGGAATTGAGGCATTCCATCTTAGTCCTCAGAGCTCTTTATTCTTAATTGCAGATAAATGTGATGTGAGAAAAAGGTGGACTGTGTGCTTCTTTGTCACCCAATGCTATATAAAAAAAATATTTATCAAAGATATTTCTGGTCCTTCTCATTGCCGCCTTTCATGACACCCATGGAATAAAATGGGTTGTTGAATTCTCTTATAATATATACGTGTATATAAGTGTATATATGTACAAACAAACATATTTATATATTTAATGAATAATAGGTGTATATATTTAATATTATTGAATAATAGGTGTAAAAAGTTAGTTTTTTCTCTCGCGGCTCTACCCATAGCTCTCACCAGACTACCAAAGATTAGCTGGCAAAGAATGCCCTTACAGCATTAAGTTCGCCATTGTACCATTTTTTTTGCTTGAGTGTAATAAATAATTTTCTATATATCTATCTAAAATATACCCTGCTCCTGCCAACTGTATATATTCTAACAGATTAAAAAACTGAAGGTACTCCGGGTAAAAAAGAAAACGGGAAACACACACCCCGCCGAAAAAACACAATTTTAATTAATATTAAAAATTGTTTTATTCCCTACATATACTAAATTAGACTATGTTCAGTTTTTAATACTTTATTAATTTGTCCTTTTGCTTCTAGCTTATTGTGCTGCACTAATAAATGTTTTCTTTCTTTATTTACAAACATTGAAAGCAAATAAATACAATGTATAATGCTCGTGTTCTCAAATTAAACTAAAACTACACTATAGTTACAGAGGTATCTTGGGTGTTATACTGTAAAAGTTGGGTTATTACAAAGACAATATAAACTACACGAAGTTCTATAGAGCTTTTAATATAACTTGCCAAATTAGGCCTTACAACTATCTTAATAATGAAGATCATTTTCATTAGTAGAAATGTGTTTCCAAAAAGACATTAACATACTTGGTTTTGTTTTTAGGGATTTACATTCCTACGTTTGGTAACTTTTTCATTAATGTTTAATCGGTCTGAAAATGTTTATATTTGAAAAATTTTGTTTAAAAATGCTGCATAAAATGTAAGGTAATTTTTTCAGATTTCATTTTCATTAATAAAGTTGAATATGAGAAATTAGTATTTAAACAAACATGTAAAAATATATACATCATATAAATAATATAATTTAATTTTTATAGCATATATAATAAAACGTATCGACATCAGTGGTCTCTGCCTATCCCTCTGTGCGATAGGTGTGAGAGCTTATGTATGTATGTAGTAAATGCAGCGGATAGTAGTAATGAGTATTTCCTGTTTGAAACAATTGAGTACATAGCGTAAATTTAA